>CM070584.1:12610274-12709648 GCA_036346355.1 Rhipidocladum racemiflorum
GAGGGATGTTTCCACACTCACTCTGACGTATTCAAATGAATGCAGAATCAGAGCAGCAATGCATGGAAAGTCCACTCGCAGCTTTGGCCTACATTTTCCTTTCGTGCTTCGCTTTGATACGCACGCAGCCTTGCAGTGCCCGCTGGCTCCTATCGCTGGGAAATGTTTTGCACCGACCGATGCAACAGAAATGCATGTTTAAATGAGCTTGGGCACACATGAACTCTATTCAGGGTGTCTCGCCGCAAGCTTTCTTTTCGCACTGCTCGTACGAACGTGACATGTAGTACCATTTGTCGGTAGGTTTCGCGACCGACACGGATGAGCCCAAATTGCCTGGCTAAAATGAGCTACGGCAGACATGAAGTCCATTCTCGTTGATTGACACTCACTTCATCTTATGCGCCGCTTTCTTGTGAAAATCCTTGCACTAAAACAAGATTGCCGCATGAGGAATGTTTCACACGACTGAAGATTCAAAACGCATGCCTAAATGTGCTTGGGCATATATGAAGTTCATTCGGCATGTTTGGAACAATGTTTTGTTTTTTGCACCATTCTAGTACGCTGCGGTAGTTTACATTACCATTAGGGACCCATTGTGCATGAATGTTTCGCCGAGCCGACGCATCAAACGCTTGCTGAAACGGGCTAGGGCGCATATGAAGCCCATTCGGGAGTTTGACACCGAAGTTTCGCTTTCGCGGCATCGCTTTCATTCTGACGCAGCTTGCAAGACTTCTTTGTGACCCGTCATGAGGGATGTTTCACACTCACTCTGACGTATTCAAAATGAATGCAGAATTGTGCTGAAACGCACGTTTAACATCGTAGTTAGTTCTCGGGCGCTTGGCACTCGCCGCTTTCGCGGCATCGCTCGATTTTTTCAGCTTAGGAACTCGCCGCTGTGGAATATTTCACGGCGACTGGACGGATTCAAATGCATGCCTAAATGAGTTACAACACATGTGAATTGCATTCGTGTGTTTGGCACCCGCTTCATTCCGCTCACCGCTTTCGCTTCGCGCCGCAATGTTTCATTTTGGCGCATAGGTTGCAGCGTAAGGTTCTTGCCATAACGCTCCATTTCGCGGCATCATTTTCGCGCGGCGTGGTGTCTCGCCACAATGTGTCATTTCGTGCATCATTTTCATTTTCGAATGGCTTCCGCGCAGTTGTTCGCTGGGACGCTGGGCCAGGCAGGAATGTTTCAGACCTACTCGAATGGATTCGATACAAATGATGAAAAGCACTAGCAAACATCATAAGTTCTTTCGGGCGCTTGGCACTCGGTTCGCTTTCGCATCGGTTTCGCTTTGTACTCACTTTTATTACCCGTGGGGAACCCGGCCGTGGTGGAACATTTGACACCGATTCGACATATTCAAAATGCATGCCGAAATGAGTGTATGAATTCCACTCGATGTGTTTGGCACTCGCCATCTCGCAACGCTTTAATCGGCGCCGCTTGTTGTATTCGCTCGCGCTCATCGCGCAGAAATGTTTCACAACAACTCGCGGACTCAAATGCATGCCGGAATGTGCTTGGGCAAATATGAAGTTCATTCGCATGATTGGAACGTAAGTTTCGCTTTCGCGGCACCGCTTTGGTACGCGTAGTTTACAGCACCATTAGGGACCCATCGCGGCATGAATATTTCGTGATCGACTGACGCATCAAATGCTTGTCTAAATGGGATAGGGCATATATGAAGTCCATTCGGGAGTTTGACACCAATTTTCCTTTCGCGGCATCAAGCTTTCCGTCCGACGCAGCCTTGCGTAACACCTTGCAATTCGTCATGAGGGATGTTTCCACACTCACTCCTGACGTATTCAAATGAATGCAGAATCAGAGCAGCAATGCATGGAAAGTCCACTCGCAGCTTTGGCCTACATTTTCCTTTCGTGCTTCGCTTTGATACGCACGCAGCCTTGCAAAGGTGCCCGCTGGCTCCTATCGCTGGGAAATGTTTTGCACCGACCGATGCAACAGAAATGCATGTTAAATGAGCTTGGGCACACATGAACTCTATTCAGTGGTGTCTCGCCGCAGCTTTCTTTTCGCACTGCTCGTACGAACGTGACATGTAGTACCATTTGTCGTGGTAGGTTTCGTGACCGACACGGATGAGCCCAAATTGCCTCGCTAAAATGAGCTACGGCAGACATGAAGTCCATTCTCGTTGATTGACACTCAGCTTCATCTTATGCGCTGCTTTCTTGTGAAAATCCTTGCACGAAAAACAAGATTGTCGCGAGGAATGTTTCACACGACTTAAAGATTCAAAACGCATGCCGAAATGTGCTTGGGCATATATGAAGTTCATTCGGCATGTTTGGAACAATGTTTTGTTTTTTGCACCATTCTAGTACGCTGCGGTAGTTTACATTACCATTAGGGACCCATTGTGCATGAATGTTTCGCTCGAGCCGGACGACTCAAACGCTTGCTGAAACGGGCTAGGGCGATATGAAGCCCATTCGGGAGTTTGACACCGAAGTTTCGCTTTCGCATCGCTTTCATTCTGACGCAGCTTGCAAGACTTCTTGTGACCCGTCATGAGGGATGTTTCACACTCACTCTGACGTATTCAAAATGAATGCAGAATTGTGCTGAAACGCACGTTTAACATCGTAGTTAGTTCTCGGCGCTTGGCACTCGCCGCTTTCGCATCGCTTTCGATTTTTTCAGCTTAGGAACTCGCCGTTGTGGAATATTTCACGGCGACTGGACGGATTCAAATGCATGCCTAAATGAGTTACAACACATGTGAATTGCATTCGTGTGTTTGGCACCCGGCTTCATTCCGCTCACCGCTTTCGCTCGCGTCGCAATGTTTCATTTTGGCGCTAGGTTGCAGCTGTAAGGTTCTTGCCATAACGCTCCATTTCGCGGCATCATTTTCGCGCGCGTGGTGTCTCGCCACAATGTGTCATTTCGCATCATTTTCATTTTCGAATGGCTTCCGCCGCAGCGTTCGCTGGGACGCTGGCCGTGCAGGAATGTTTCAGACCTACTCGAATGGATTCGATACAAATGATGAAAAGCACTAGCAAACATCATAAGTTCTTTCGGGCGCTGGCACTCGGTTCGCTTTCGTGCATCGGTTTCGCTTTGTACTCAGCTTTTATTACCCGTGGGAACCCGTCAGTGGTGGAACATTTGACACCGATTCGACATATTCAAAATGCATGCCGAATGAGTGTATGAATTCCACTCGATGTGTTTGGCACTCGCCATCTCGCAACGCTTTAACGGGCGCCGCTTGTTGTATTCGTCGCGCTCATCGCGCAGAAATGTTTCACAACAACTCGGCGGACTCAAATGCATGCCGAATGTGCTTGGGCAAATATGAAGTTCATTCGGCATGATTGGAACGGTTTCGCTTTCGCGGCACCGCTTTTGGTACGCTGCGGTAGTTTACGCATCATTAGGGACCCATCGCGGCATGAATATTTCGTGATCGACTTGACGCATCAAATGCTTGTCGAAATGGGATAGGGCATATATGAAGTCCATTCGGGAGTTTGACACCAATTTTCCTTTCGCGGCATCAAGCTTCCGTCCGACGCAGCTTGCGTAACACCTTATAATTCGTCATGAGGGATGTTTCCACACTCACTCTGACGTATTCAAATGAATGCAGAATCAGAGCAGCAATGCATGGAAAGTCCACTCGCAGCTTTGGCCTACATTTTCCTTTCGTGCTTCGCTTTGATACGCGACGCAGCCTTGCAGTGCCCGCTGGCTCCTATCGCTGGGAAATGTTTTGCACCGACCCGATGCAACAGAAATGCATGTTTAAATGAGCTTGGGCACACATGAACTCTATTCAGGGTGTCCGCCGCAGCTTTCTTTTCGCACTCGCTCGCACGAACGTGACATGTAGTACCATTTGTCGTGGTAGGTTTCGTGACCGACACGGATGAGCCCAAATTGCCTCGCTAAAATGAGCTACGGCAGACATGAAGTCCATTCTCGTTGATTGACACTCGCCTTCATCTTATGCGCTGCTTTCTTGTGAAAATCCTTGCACTAAAACAAGATTGCCGCGAGGAATGTTTCACACGACTTAAAGATTCAAAACGCATGCCGAAATGTGCTTGGGCATATATGAAGTTCATTCGGCATGTTTGGAACAATGTTTTGTTTTTTGCACCATTCTAGTACGCTGCGTAGTTTACATTACCATTAGGGACCCATTGTGCATGAATGTTTCGCTCGAGCCGACGCATTCAAACGCTTTGCTGAAACGGGCTAGGGCGCGATATGAAGCCCATTCGGGAGTTTGACACCGAAGTTTCGCTTTCGTGCATCGCTTTCATTCTGACGCAGCTTGCAAGACTTCTTGTGACCCGTCATGAGGGATGTTTCACACTCACTCTGACGTATTCAAAATGAATGCAGAATTGTGCCGAAACGCACGTTTAACATCGTAGTTAGTTCTCGGGCGCTTGGCACTCGCCGCTTTCGCGGCATCGCTTTCGATTTTTTCAGCTTAGGAACTCGCCGTTGTGGAATATTTCACGGCGACTGACGGATTCAAATGCATGCCTAAATGAGTTACAACACATGTGAATTGCATTCGTGTGTTTGGCACCCGCTTCATTCCGCTCACCGCTTTCGCTTCGTGCCGCAATGTTTCATTTTGGCGCTAGGTTGCAGCGTGTAAGGTTCTTGCCATAACGCTCCATTTCGCGGCATCATTTTCGGCGGCGTGGTGTCTCGCCACAATGTGTCATTTCGCATCATTTTCATTTTCGAATGGCTTCCGCCGCAGCGTTCGCTGGGACGCTGGGCCGCAGGAATGTTTCGCACCTACTCGAATGGATTCGATACAAATGATGAAAAGCACTAGCAAACATCATAAGTTCTTTCGGCGCTTGGCACTCGGTTCGCTTTCGCGGCATCGGTTTCGCTTTGTACTCAGCTTTTATTACCCGTGGGAACCCGCCGTGGTGGAACATTTGACAACCGATTCGACATATTCAAAATGCATGCCGAATGAGTGTATGAATTCCACTCGATGTGTTTGGCACTCGCCATCTCGCAACGCTTTAACGGGCGCCGCTTGTTGTATTCGTCGCGCTCATCGCTGCAGAAATGTTTCACAACAACTCTGGCGACTCAAATGCATGCCGGAATGTGCTTGGGCAAATATGAAGTTCATTCGCATGATTGGAACGGTTTCGCTTTCAGGCACCGCTTTTGGTACGCTGCGGTAGTTTACAGCATCATTAGGGACCCATCGCGGCATGAATATTTCGTGATCGACTCTGACGCATCAAATGCTTGTCGAAATGGGATAGGGCATATATGAAGTCCATTCGGGAGTTTGACACCAATTTTCCTTTCGTGCATCGCTTCCGTCCGACGCAGCCTTGCGTAACACCTTATAATTCGTCATGAGGGATGTTTCCACACTCACTGGACGATTCAAATGAATGCAGAATCAGAGCAGCAATGCATGGAAAGTCCACTCGCAGCTTTGGCCTACATTTTCCTTTCGTGGCTTCGCTTTGATACGCACGCAGCCTTGCAAAGTGCCCGCTGGCTCCTATCGCTGGGAAATGTTTTGCACCGACCTGATGCAACAGAAATGCATGCCGAATGAGCTTGGGCACACATGAACTCTATTCAGGGTGTCTCGCCGCAAGCTTTCTTTTCGCACTCGCTCGCACGAACGTGACATGTAGTACCATTTGTCGTGGTAGGTTTCGTGACCGACACGGATGAGCCCAAATTGCCTGGCTAAAATGAGCTACGGCAGACATGAAGTCCATTCTCGTTGATTGACACTCAGCTTCATCTTATGCGCTGCTTTCTTGTGAAAATCCTTGCACTAAAACAAGATTGCCGCGAGGAATGTTTCACACGACTCGAAAGATTCAAAACGCATGCCGAAATGTGCTTGGGCATATATGAAGTTCATTCGCATGTTTGGAACAATGTTTTGTTTTTTGCACCATTCTAGTACGCTGTAGTTTACATTACCATTAGGGACCCATTGTGCATGAATGTTTCGCTCGAGCCGACGTATCAAACGCTTGCTGAAACGGGCTAGGGCGATATGAAGCCCATTCGGGAGTTTGACACCGAAGTTTCGCTTTCGTGCATCGCTTTCATTCTGACGCAGCCTTTGCAAGACTTCTTGTGACCCGTCATGAGGGATGTTTCACACTCACTGACGTATTCAAAATGAATGCAGACCATTGTGCTGAAACGCACGTTTAACATCGTAGTTAGTTCTCGGGCGCTTGGCACTCGCTTCGCTTTCGCATCGCCGATTTTTTCAGCTTAGGAACTCGCCGTTGTGGAATATTTCACGGCGACTGACGGATTCAAATGCATGCCTAAATGAGTTACAACACATGTGAATTGCATTCGTGTGTTTGGCACCGGCTTCATTCCGCTCACCGCTTTCGCTTCGTGTCGCAATGTTTCATTTTGGCGCGCTAGGTTGCAGCGGTAAGGTTCTTGCCATAACGCTCCATTTCAGGCATCATTTTCGCGGCGTGGTGTCTCGCCACAATGTGTCATTTCGCGGCATCATTTTCATTTTCGAATGGCTTCACGCAGTTGTTCGCTGGGACGCTGGGCCGCAGGAATGTTTCAGACCTACTCGAATGGATTCGATACAAATGATGAAAAGCACTAGCAAACATCATAAGTTCTTTCGGGCGCTTGGCACTCGGTTCGCTTTCGCATCGGTTTCGCTTTGTACTCACTTTATTACCCGTGGGAACCCGTCGTGGTGGAACATTTGACACCGATTCGACATATTCAAAATGCATGCCGAAATGAGTGTATGAATTCCACTGATGTGTTTGGCACTCGCCATCTCGCAACGCTTTCGAACGGGCGCCGCTTGTTGTATTCGTCGCGTGCTCATCGCGCAGAAATGTTTCACAACAACTCGCGGACTCAAATGCATGCCGGAATGTGCTTGGGCAAATATGAAGTTCATTCGGCATGATTGGAACGTAAGTTTCGCTTTCAGGCACCGCTTTGGTACGCTGCGGTAGTTTACGCATCATTAGGGACCCATCGCGGCATGAATATTTCGTGATCGACTGACGCATCAAATGCTTGTCTAAATGGGATAGGGCATATATGAAGTCCATTCGGGAGTTTGACACCAATTTTCCTTTCGCGGCATCAAGCTTCCGTCCGACGCAGCCTTGCGTAACACCTTATAATTCGTCATGAGGGATGTTTCCACACTCACTGACGTATTCAAATGAATGCAGAATCAGAGCAGCAATGCATGGAAAGTCCACTCGCAGCTTTGGCCTACATTTTCCTTTCGTGCTTCGCTTTGATACGCACGCAGCCTTTGCGCAAAGTGTCTGCTGGCTCCTATCGCTGGGAAATGTTTTGCACCGACCGATGCAACAGAAATGCATGCCGAATGAGCTTGGGCACACATGAACTCTATTCAGGGTGTCTGCCGCAAGCTTTTTTTTCGCACTGCTCGCACGAACGTGACATGTAGTACCATTTGTCGTGGTAGGTTTCGCGACCGACACGGATGAGCCCAAATTGCCTCGCTAAAATGAGCTACGGCAGACATGAAGTCCATTCTCGTTGATTGACACTCACCATCTTATGCGCCGCTTTTCTTGTGAAAATCCTTGCACGAAAAACAAGATTGTCATGAGGAATGTTTCACACGACTTAAAGATTCAAAACGCATGCCTAAATGTGCTTGGGCATATATGAAGTTCATTCGCATGTTTGGAACAATGTTTTGTTTTTTGCACCATTCTAGTACGCTGTAGTTTACATTACCATTAGGGACCCATTGTGCATGAATGTTTCGCCGAGCCTGACGTATCAAACGCTTGCTGAAACGGGCTAGGGCGCATATGAAGCCCATTCGGGAGTTTGACACCGAAGTTTCGCTTCGCGGCATCGCTTTCATTCTGACGCAGCTTGCAAGACTTCTTGTGACCCGTCATGAGGGATGTTTCACACTCACTGACGTATTCAAAATGAATGCAGACCAGCTGAAACGCACGTTTAACATCGTAGTTAGTTCTCGGGCGCTTGGCACTCGCCGCTTTCGCATCGCTTTCGATTTTTTCAGCTTAGGAACTCGCTGCTGTGGAATATTTCACGGCGACTGACGGATTCAAATGCATGCCTAAATGAGTTACAACACATGTGAATTGCATTCGTGTGTTTGGCACCGCTTCATTCCGCTCACCGCTTTCGCTTCAGGCCGCAATGTTTCATTTTGGCGCATAGGTTGCAGCGCGTAAGGTTCTTGCCATAACGCTCCATTTCGCGGCATCATTTTCGGCGGCGTGGTGTCTCGCCACAATGTGTCATTTCGCATCATTTTCATTTTCGAATGGCTTCCGCCGCAGTGTTCGCTGGGACGCTGGGCCGCAGGAATGTTTCAGACCTACTCGAATGGATTCGATACAAATGATGAAAAGCACTAGCAAACATCATAAGTTCTTTCGGGCGCTTGGCACTCGGTTCGCTTTCGTGCATCGGTTTCGCTTTGTACTCAGCTTTTATTACCCGTGGGAACCCGCCGTGGTGGAACATTTGACACCGATTCGACATATTCAAAATGCATGCCGAAATGAGTGTATGAATTCCACTCGATGTGTTTGGCACTCGCCATCTCGCAACGCTTTAATCCAGCGCCGCTTGTTGTATTCGTCGCGCTCATCGCGCAGAAATGTTTCACAACAACTCGCGGACTCAAATGCATGCCGAATGTGCTTGGGCAAATATGAAGTTCATTCGCATGATTGGAACGGTTTCGCTTTCGCGGCACCGCTTTGGTACGCTGTAGTTTACAGCATCATTAGGGACCCATCGCATGAATATTTCGTGATCGACTGACGCACTCAAATGCTTGTCGAAATGGGATAGGGCATATATGAAGTCCATTCGGGAGTTTGACACCAATTTTCCTTTCGCGGCATCGCTTCGTCCTGACGCAGCTTGCGTAACACCTTATAATTCGTCATGAGGGATGTTTCCACACTCACTCTGACGATTCAAATGAATGCAGAATCAGAGCGCAATGCATGGAAAGTCCACTGCCGCAGCTTGGCCTACATTTTCCTTTCAGGCTTCGCTTTGATACGCACGCAGCTTGCGCGCCCGCTGGCTCCTATCGCTGGGAAATGTTTTGCACCGACCGATGCAACAGTAAATGCATGCCGAATGAGCTTGGGCACACATGAACTCTATTCAGGGTGTCTGCCGCAAGCTTTCTTTTCGCACTGCTCGCACGAACGTGACATGTAGTACCATTTGTCGTGGTAGGTTTCGCGACCGACACGGATGAGCCCAAATTGCCTCGCTAAAATGAGCTACGGCAGACATGAAGTCCATTCTCGTTGATTGACACTCACCATCTTATGCCGCTTTCTTGTGAAAATCCTTGCACTAAAACAAGACTCGTCATGAGGAATGTTTCACACGACTCGAAAGATTCAAAACGCATGCCGAAATGTGCTTGGGCATATATGAAGTTCATTCGGCATGTTTGGAACAATGTTTTGTTTTTTGCACCATTCTAGTACGCTGCGGTAGTTTACATTACCATTAGGGACCCATTGTGCATGAATGTTTCGCCGAGCCGACGCATCAAACGCTTGCTGAAACGGGCTAGGCGCGATATGAAGCCCATTCGGGAGTTTGACACCGAAGTTTCGCTTTCGTGCATCGCTTTCATTCTGACGCAGCTTGCAAGACTTCTTGTGACCCGTCATGAGGGATGTTTCACACTCACTCTGACGTATTCAAAATGAATGCAGCATTGTGCCAAACGCACGTTTAACATCGTAGTTAGTTCTCGGCGCTTGGCACTCGCCGCTTTCGTGCATCGCCGATTTTTTTCAGCTTAGGAACTCGTCGTTGTGGAATATTTCACGGCGACTGGACGGATTCAAAATGCATGCCTAAATGAGTTACAACACATGTGAATTGCATTCGTGTGTTTGGCACCCGGCTTCATTCCGCTCACCGCTTTCGCTTCGCGGCCGCAATGTTTCATTTTGGCGCATAGGTTGCAGCGTAAGGTTCTTGCCATAACGCTCCATTTCGCGGCATCATTTTCGGCGGCGTGGTGTCTCGCCACAATGTGTCATTTCGCGGCATCATTTTCATTTTCGAATGGCTTCCGCCGCAGCGTTCGCTGGGACGCTGGGCTGCAGGAATGTTTCAGACCTACTCGAATGGATTCGATACAAATGATGAAAAGCACTAGCAAACATCATAAGTTCTTTCGGGCGCTTGGCACTCGGTTCGCTTTCGCATCGGTTTCGCTTTGTACTCACTTTATTACCCGTGGGAACCCGCCGTGGTGGAACATTTGACACCGATTCGACATATTCAAAATGCATGCCAAATGAGTGTATGAATTCCACTGATGTGTTTGGCACTCGCCATCTCGCGGCAACGCTTTCGAACGGGCGCCGCTTGTTGTATTCGTCGTGCTCATCGCGCTAAATGTTTCACAACAACTCCGCGGACTCAAATGCATGCCGAATGTGCTTGGGCAAATATGAAGTTCATTCGCATGATTGGAACGGTTTCGCTTTCGCGGCACCGCTTTGGTACGCTGGTAGTTTACAGCACCATTAGGGACCCATCGCGGCATGAATATTTCGTGATCGACTCTGACGCATCAAATGCTTGTCTAAATGGGATAGGGCATATATGAAGTCCATTCGGGAGTTTGACACCAATTTTCCTTTCGCGGCATCAAGCTTCCGTCCGACGCAGCCTTGCGTAACACCTTGTAATTCGTCATGAGGGATGTTTCCACACTCACTCTGACGATTCAAATGAATGCAGAATCAGAGCAGCAATGCATGGAAAGTCCACTCGCAGCTTTGGCCTACATTTTCCTTTCGTGCTTCGCTTTGATACGCACGCAGCCTTGCAAAGGCGTTCGCTGGCTCCTATCGCTGGGAAATGTTTTGCACCGACCGATGCAACAGAAATGCATGTTAAATGAGCTTGGGCACACATGAACTCTATTCAGGGTGTCCGCCGCAAGCTTTCTTTTCGCACTCGCTCGCACGAACGTGACATGTAGTACCATTTGTCGGTAGGTTTCGTGACCGACACGGATGAGCCCAAATTGCCTGGCTAAAATGAGCTACGGCAGACATGAAGTCCATTCTCGTTGATTGACACTCACCATCTTATGCGCCGCTTTCTTGTGAAAATCCTTGCACGAAACAAGACTCGTCATGAGGAATGTTTCACACGACTGAAGATTCAAAACGCATGCCGAAATGTGCTTGGGCATATATGAAGTTCATTCGCATGTTTGGAACAATGTTTTGTTTTTTGCACCATTCTAGTACGCTGCGGTAGTTTACATTACCATTAGGGACCCATTGTGCATGAATGTTTCGCCGAGCCGACGCATCAAACGCTTTGCTGAAACGGGCTAGGGCGATATGAAGCCCATTCGGGAGTTTGACACCGAAGTTTCGCTTCGCGGCATCGCTTTCATTCTGACGCAGCCTTGCAAGACTTCTTGTGACCCGTCATGAGGGATGTTTCACACTCACTCTGACGTATTCAAAATGAATGCAGAATTGTGCCGAAACGCACGTTTAACATCGTAGTTAGTTCTCGGGCGCTTGGCACTCGCCGCTTTCGCATCGCTTTCGATTTTTTCAGCTTAGGAACTCGCTGCTGTGGAATATTTCACGGCGACTGACGGATTCAAATGCATGCCTAAATGAGTTACAACACATGTGAATTGCATTCGTGTGTTTGGCACCCGGCTTCATTCCGCTCACCGCTTTCGCTTCGCGCCGCAATGTTTCATTTTGGCGCATAGGTTGCAGCGTAAGGTTCTTGCCATAACGCTCCATTTCGCGGCATCATTTTCGGCGTGCGTGGTGTCTCGCCACAATGTGTCATTTCGCGGCATCATTTTCATTTTCGAATGGCTTCCGCCGCAGCGTTCGCTGGGACGCTGGCTGCAGGAATGTTTCGCACCTACTCGAATGGATTCGATACAAATGATGAAAAGCACTAGCAAACATCATAAGTTCTTTCGGGCGCTTGGCACTCGGTTCTCGCTTTCGCATCGGTTTCGCTTTGTACTCAGCTTTTATTACCCGTGGGAACCCGCCGTGGTGGAACATTTGACACCGATTCGACATATTCAAAATGCATGCCGAAATGAGTGTATGAATTCCACTCGATGTGTTTGGCACTCAGTTTCATCTCGCAACGCTTTAATCCGCGCCGCTTGTTGTATTCGTCGCGCTCATCGCGCAGAAATGTTTCACAACAACTCGCGGACTCAAATGCATGCCGGAATGTGCTTGGGCAAATATGAAGTTCATTCGCATGATTGGAACGGTTTCGCTTTCGCGGCACCGCTTTGGTACGCTGCGGTAGTTTACAAGCATCATTAGGGACCCATCGCGGCATGAATATTTCGTGATCGACTTGACGCATCAAATGCTTGTCGAAATGGGATAGGGCATATATGAAGTCCATTCGGGAGTTTGACACCAATTTTCCTTTCGTGCATCAAGCTCGTCCTGACGCAGCTTGCGTAACACCTTGCACCCGTCATGAGGGATGTTTCCACACTCACTCTGACGTATTCGAAATGAATGCAGAATCAGAGCAGAATGCATGGAAAGTCCACTCGCAGCTTTGGCCTACATTTTCCTTTCGTGGCTTCGCTTTGATACGCGACGCAGCCTTTGCAAAGGTCTCGCTGGCTCCTATCGCTGGGAAATGTTTTGCACCGACCGATGCAACAGAAATGCATGCCGAATGAGCTTGGGCACACATGAACTCTATTCAGGGTGTCTCGCCGCAAGCTTTCTTTTCGCACTGCTCGCACGAACGTGACATGTAGTACCATTTGTCGTGGTAGGTTTCGTGACCGACACGGATGAGCCCAAATTGCCTGGCTAAAATGAGCTACGGCAGACATGAAGTCCATTCTCGTTGATTGACACTCAGCTTCATCTTATGCGCCGCTTTCTTGTGAAAATCCTTGCACGAAAACAAGACTTGCCGCGAGGAATGTTTCACACGACTGAAAGATTCAAAACGCATGCCGAAATGTGCTTGGGCATATATGAAGTTCATTCGCATGTTTGGAACAATGTTTTGTTTTTTGCACCATTCTAGTACGCTGTAGTTTACATTACCATTAGGGACCCATTGTGCATGAATGTTTCGCTCGAGCCGACGCATTCAAACGCTTTGCTGAAACGGGCTAGGGCGATATGAAGCCCATTCGGGAGTTTGACACCGAAGTTTCGCTTTCGCGGCATCGCTTTCATTCTGACGCAGCTTGCAAGACTTCTTGTGACCCGTCATGAGGGATGTTTCACACTCACTGACGTATTCAAAATGAATGCAGAATTGTGCTGAAACGCACGTTTAACATCGTAGTTAGTTCGGGCGCTTGGCACTCGCCGCTTTCGCGCATCGCCGATTTTTTCAGCTTAGGAACTCGCTGCTGTGGAATATTTCACGGCGACTGACGGATTCAAATGCATGCCTAAATGAGTTACAACACATGTGAATTGCATTCGTGTGTTTGGCACCCGGCTTCATTCCGCTCACCGCTTTCGCTTCGCGCCGCAATGTTTCATTTTGGCGCGCTAGGTTGCAGCGTAAGGTTCTTGCCATAACGCTCCATTTCGTGCATCATTTTCGGGCGTATGTGGTGTCTCGCCACAATGTGTCATTTCGCATCATTTTCATTTTCGAATGGCTTCCGCCGCAGTTCGCTGGGACGCTGGCCGTGCAGGAATGTTTCAGACCTACTCGAATGGATTCGATACAAATGATGAAAAGCACTAGCAAACATCATAAGTTCTTTCGGGCGCTTGGCACTCGGTTCGCTTTCGCATCGGTTTCGCTTTGTACTCAGCTTTTATTACCCGTGGGAACCCGCCGTGGTGGAACATTTGACACCGATTCGACATATTCAAAATGCATGCCGAATGAGTGTATGAATTCCACTCGATGTGTTTGGCACTCGCCATCTCGCAACGCTTTAACGGGCGCCGCTTGTTGTATTCGTCGTGCTCATCGCAGAAATGTTTCACAACAACTCGCGGACTCAAATGCATGCCGGAATGTGCTTGGGCAAATATGAAGTTCATTCGCATGATTGGAACGTAAGTTTCGCTTTCGCGGCACCGCTTTGGTACGCTGCGGTAGTTTACAGACCATTAGGGACCCATCGCGGCATGAATATTTCGTGATCGACTCTGACGCACTCAAATGCTTGTCGAAATGGGATAGGGCATATATGAAGTCCATTCGGGAGTTTGACACCAATTTTCCTTTCGCGGCATCAAGCTTCCGTCCTGACGCAGCCTTGCGTAACACCTTGCATTCGTCATGAGGGATGTTTCCACACTCACTCTGACGTATTCAAATGAATGCGTAATCAGAGCGCAATGCATGGAAAGTCCACTCGCAGCTTTGGCCTACATTTTCCTTTCGTGGCTTCGCTTTGATACGCGACGCAGCCTTGCAGGCCCGCTGGCTCCTATCGCTGGGAAATGTTTTGCACCGACCCGATGCAACAGTAAATGCATGTTAAATGAGCTTGGGCACACATGAACTCTATTCAGGGTGTCCGCCGCAAGCTTTCTTTTCGCACTGCTCGCACGAACGTGACATGTAGTACCATTTGTCGTGGTAGGTTTCGCGACCGACACGGATGAGCCCAAATTGCCTCGCTAAAATGAGCTACGGCAGACATGAAGTCCATTCTCGTTGATTGACACTCACCATCTTATGCGCCGCTTTTCTTGTGAAAATCCTTGCACTAAAACAAGATTGTCGCGAGGAATGTTTCACACGACTTAAAGATTCAAAACGCATGCCGAAATGTGCTTGGGCATATATGAAGTTCATTCGGCATGTTTGGAACAATGTTTTGTTTTTTGCACCATTCTAGTACGCTGTAGTTTACATTACCATTAGGGACCCATTGTGCATGAATGTTTCGCTCGAGCCGACGTACTCAAACGCTTGCTGAAACGGGCTAGGGCGCATATGAAGCCCATTCGGGAGTTTGACACCGAAGTTTCGCTTTCGGCATCGCTTTCATTCTGACGCAGCTTGCAAGACTCTTTGTGACCCGTCATGAGGGATGTTTCACACTCACTCTGACGTATTCAAAATGAATGCAGAATTGTGCCGAAACGCACGTTTAACATCGTAGTTAGTTCTCGGGCGCTTGGCACTCGGGCCGCTTCGCATCGCTTTCGATTTTTTCAGCTTAGGAACTCGCCGTTGTGGAATATTTCACGGCGACGGACGGATTCAAATGCATGCCTAAATGAGTTACAACACATGTGAATTGCATTCGTGTGTTTGGCACCCGGCTTCATTCCGCTCACCGCTTTCGCTTCGTGCCGCAATGTTTCATTTTGGCGCATAGGTTGCAGCGCGTAAGGTTCTTGCCATAACGCTCCATTTCGTGCATCATTTTCGGCGTCGTGGTGTCTCGCCACAATGTGTCATTTCGCGGCATCATTTTCATTTTCGAATGGCTTCCGCCGCAGCGTTCGCTGGGACGCTGGGCCGCAGGAATGTTTCAGACCTACTCGAATGGATTCGATACAAATGATGAAAAGCACTAGCAAACATCATAAGTTCTTTCGGGCGCTTGGCACTCGGTTCGCTTTCGCATCGGTTTCGCTTTGTACTCAGCTTTTATTACCCGTGGGAACCCGCCGTGGTGGAACATTTGACACCGATTCGACATATTCAAAATGCATGCCGAATGAGTGTATGAATTCCACTCGATGTGTTTGGCACTCGCCATCTCGCAACGCTTTAACGGGCGCCGCTTGTTGTATTCGTCGCGCTCATCGCAGTAAATGTTTCACAACAACTCACGGACTCAAATGCATGCCGGAATGTGCTTGGGCAAATATGAAGTTCATTCGCATGATTGGAACGGTTTCGCTTTGCGGCACCGCTTTTGGTACGCTGCGGTAGTTTACAAAGCATTCATTAGGGACCCATCGCGGCATGAATATTTCGTGATCGACTCTGACGCACTCAAATGCTTGTCGAAATGGGATAGGGCATATATGAAGTCCATTCGGGAGTTTGACACCAATTTTCCTTTCGCGGCATCAAGCTTCCGTCCTGACGCAGCCTTGCGTAACACCTTGTAATTCGTCATGAGGGATGTTTCCACACTCACTGGACGTATTCAAATGAATGCAGAATCAGAGCAGCAATGCATGGAAAGTCCACTCGCAGCTTTGGCCTACATTTTCCTTTCGTGCTTCGCTTTGATACGCGACGCAGCCTTGCAAAGCGTCTGCTGGCTCCTATCGCTGGGAAATGTTTTGCACCGACCCTGATGCAACAGAAATGCATGCCGAATGAGCTTGGGCACACATGAACTCTATTCAGGGTGTCTCGCCGCAGCTTTCTTTTCGCACTGCTCGTACGAACGTGACATGTAGTACCATTTGTCGTGGTAGGTTTCGTGACCGACACGGATGAGCCCAAATTGCCTCGCTAAAATGAGCTACGGCAGACATGAAGTCCATTCTCGTTGATTGACACTCAGCTTCATCTTATGCGCCGCTTTCTTGTGAAAATCCTTGCACGAAACAAGACTCGTCATGAGGAATGTTTCACACGACTGAAAGATTCTAAAGGCATGCCGAAATGTGCTTGGGCATATATGAAGTTCATTCGGCATGTTTGGAACAATGTTTTGTTTTTTGCACCATTCTAGTACGCTGCGGTAGTTTACATTACCATTAGGGACCCATTGTGCATGAATGTTTCGCTCGAGCCGGACGTATCAAACGCTTTGTCAAACGGGCTAGGGCGCATATGAAGCCCATTCGGGAGTTTGACACCGAAGTTTCGCTTCGCGGCATCGCTTTCATTCTGACGCAGCCTTGCAAGACTTCTTGTGACCCGTCATGAGGGATGTTTCACACTCACTCTGACGTATTCAAAATGAATGCAGAATTGTGCTGAAACGCACGTTTAACATCGTAGTTAGTTCGGGCGCTTGGCACTCGCCGCTTTCGCGGCATCGCTTTCGATTTTTTCAGCTTAGGAACTCGCTGTTGTGGAATATTTCACGGCGACTGGACGGATTCAAACGCATGCCTAAATGAGTTACAACACATGTGAATTGCATTCGTGTGTTTGGCACCCGCTTCATTCCGCTCACCGCTTTCGCTTCGTCGCAATGTTTCATTTTGGCGCGCTAGGTTGCAGCGCGTAAGGTTCTTGCCATAACGCTCCATTTCGCGGCATCATTTTCGCGTATGTGGTGTCTCGCCACAATGTGTCATTTCGCGGCATCATTTTCATTTTCGAATGGCTTCCGCCGCAGTTCGCTGGGACGCTGGGCCGTGCAGGAATGTTTCGCACCTACTCGAATGGATTCGATACAAATGATGAAAAGCACTAGCAAACATCATAAGTTCTTTCGGGCGCTTGGCACTCGGTTCGCTTTCGCGGCATCGGTTTCGCTTTGTACTCAGCTTTATTACCCGTGGGAACCCGCCGTGGTGGAACATTTGACACCGATTCGACATATTCAAAATGCATGCCGAAATGAGTGTATGAATTCCACTGATGTGTTTGGCACTCGCCATCTCGCAACGCTTTCGAATCCGGCGCCGCTTGTTGTATTCGTCGCGCTCATCGCGCAGAATGTTTCACAACAACTCGGCGGACTCAAATGCATGCCGGAATGTGCTTGGGCAAATATGAAGTTCATTCGCATGATTGGAACGAAGTTTCGCTTTCGCGGCACCGCTTTGGTACGCTGCGTAGTTTACAAAGATCATTAGGGACCCATCGCGGCATGAATATTTCGTGATCGACTCTGACGCACTCAAATGCTTGTCTAAATGGGATAGGGCATATATGAAGTCCATTCGGGAGTTTGACACCAATTTTCCTTTCGTGCATCGCTTCCGTCCTGACGCAGCCTTGCGTAACACCTTATAATTCGTCATGAGGGATGTTTCCACACTCACTCTGACGTATTCGAAATGAATGCAGAATCAGAGCAGAATGCATGGAAAGTCCACTCGCAGCTTTGGCCTACATTTTCCTTTCGTGGCTTCGCTTTGATACGCACGCAGCCTTGCAAAGTGCCCGCTGGCTCCTATCGCTGGGAAATGTTTTGCACCGACCGATGCAACAGAAATGCATGTTTAAATGAGCTTGGGCACACATGAACTCTATTCAGGGTGTCTCGCCGCAGCTTTCTTTTCGCACTGCTCGCACGAACGTGACATGTAGTACCATTTGTCGTGGTAGGTTTCGCGACCGACACGATGAGCCCAAATTGCCTCGCTAAAATGAGCTACGGCAGACATGAAGTCCATTCTCGTTGATTGACACTCACCATCTTATGCGCCGCTTTCTTGTGAAAATCCTTGCACTAAAACAAGATTGCCATGAGGAATGTTTCACACGACTTAAAGATTCAAAACGCATGCCGAAATGTGCTTGGGCATATATGAAGTTCATTCGCATGTTTGGAACAATGTTTTGTTTTTTGCACCATTCTAGTACGCTGCGGTAGTTTACATTACCATTAGGGACCCATTGTGCATGAATGTTTCGCTCGAGCCGACGCATCAAACGCTTGCTGAAACGGGCTAGGGCGCATATGAAGCCCATTCGGGAGTTTGACACCGAAGTTTCGCTTCGGCATCGCTTTCATTCTGACGCAGCCTTGCAAGACTTCTTGTGACCCGTCATGAGGGATGTTTCACACTCACTCCTGACGTATTCAAAATGAATGCAGACCATTGTGCCGAAACGCACGTTTAACATCGTAGTTAGTTCTCGGGCGCTTGGCACTCGGGCCGCTTCGCGGCATCGCCGATTTTTTCAGCTTAGGAACTCGCTGCTGTGGAATATTTCACGGCGACTGACGGATTCAAATGCATGCCTAAATGAGTTACAACACATGTGAATTGCATTCGTGTGTTTGGCACCCGGCTTCATTCCGCTCACCGCTTTCGCTTCGCGTCGCAATGTTTCATTTTGGCGCATAGGTTGCAGCTAAGGTTCTTGCCATAACGCTCCATTTCGCATCATTTTCGGCGGCGTGGTGTCTCGCCACAATGTGTCATTTCGCGGCATCATTTTCATTTTCGAATGGCTTCCGCCGCAGCGTTCGCTGGGACGCTGGCCGCAGGAATGTTTCAGACCTACTCGAATGGATTCGATACAAATGATGAAAAGCACTAGCAAACATCATAAGTTCTTTCGGGCGCTTGGCACTCGGTTCGCTTTCGTGCATCGGTTTCGCTTTGTACTCAGCTTTTATTACCCGTGGGAACCCGTCGTGGTGGAACATTTGACACCGATTCGACATATTCAAAATGCATGCCGAATGAGTGTATGAATTCCACTCGATGTGTTTGGCACTCAGTTTCATCTCGCGCAACGCTTTCGAACGGGCGCCGCTTTGTTGTATTCGTCGCGCTCATCGCGCAGAAATGTTTCACAACAACTCGCGGACTCAAATGCATGCCGGAATGTGCTTGGGCAAATATGAAGTTCATTCGCATGATTGGAACGGTTTCGCTTGCGGCACCGCTTTGGTACGCTGCGGTAGTTTACAAAGACCATTAGGGACCCATCGCGGCATGAATATTTCGTGATCGACTCGGACGCATCAAATGCTTGTCTAAATGGGATAGGGCATATATGAAGTCCATTCGGGAGTTTGACACCAATTTTCCTTTCGCGGCATCGCTTCCGTCCGACGCAGCCTTGCGTAACACCTTATGCACCCGTCATGAGGGATGTTTCCACACTCACTCTGGACGTATTCAAAATGAATGCAGAATCAGAGCAGCAATGCATGGAAAGTCCACTCGCAGCTTTGGCCTACATTTTCCTTTCGTGCTTCGCTTTGATACGCACGCAGCCTTGCCGTGCCCGCTGGCTCCTATCGCTGGGAAATGTTTTGCACCGACCGATGCAACAGTAAATGCATGCCGAATGAGCTTGGGCACACATGAACTCTATTCAGGGTGTCTCACGCAGCTTTCTTTTCGCACTGCTCGTACGAACGTGACATGTAGTACCATTTGTCGTGGTAGGTTTCGTGACCGACACGGATGAGCCCAAATTGCCTCGCTAAAATGAGCTACGGCAGACATGAAGTCCATTCTCGTTGATTGACACTCAGCTTCATCTTATGCGCCGCTTTCTTGTGAAAATCCTTGCACTAAAACAAGATTGCCGCGAGGAATGTTTCACACGACTCGAAAGATTCAAAACGCATGCCGAAATGTGCTTGGGCATATATGAAGTTCATTCGGCATGTTTGGAACAATGTTTTGTTTTTTGCACCATTCTAGTACGCTGTAGTTTACATTACCATTAGGGACCCATTGTGCATGAATGTTTCGCCGAGCCGACGCATTCAAACGCTTTGCTGAAACGGGCTAGGGCGCATATGAAGCCCATTCGGGAGTTTGACACCGAAGTTTCGCTTCGCATCGCTTTCATTCTGACGCAGCTTGCAAGACTTCTTGTGACCCGTCATGAGGGATGTTTCACACTCACTCTGACGTATTCAAAATGAATGCAGACCAGTGCTGAAACGCACGTTTAACATCGTAGTTAGTTCTCGGGCGCTTGGCACTCGCCGCTTCGCATCGCCGATTTTTTCAGCTTAGGAACTCGCTGCTGTGGAATATTTCACGGCGACTGACGGATTCAAATGCATGCCTAAATGAGTTACAACACATGTGAATTGCATTCGTGTGTTTGGCACCCGGCTTCATTCCGCTCACCGCTTTCGCTTTGTCGCAATGTTTCATTTTGGCGCATAGGTTGCAGCGTAAGGTTCTTGCCATAACGCTCCATTTCGCGGCATCATTTTCGCGCGGCGTGGTGTCTCGCCACAATGTGTCATTTCGCATCATTTTCATTTTCGAATGGCTTCCGCCGCAGCGTTCGCTGGGACGCTGGCCGCGGCAGGAATGTTTCAGACCTACTCGAATGGATTCGATACAAATGATGAAAAGCACTAGCAAACATCATAAGTTCTTTCGGGCGCTGGCACTCGGTTCTGCTTTCGTGCATCGGTTTCGCTTTGTACTCAGCTTTTATTACCCGTGGGAACCCGTCAGGTGGAACATTTGACACCGATTCGACATATTCAAAATGCATGCCGAAATGAGTGTATGAATTCCACTCGATGTGTTTGGCACTCGCTTCATCTCGCAACGCTTTAACGGGCGCCGCTTGTTGTATTCGTCGCGCTCATCGCAGTAAATGTTTCACAACAACTCGGCGACTCAAATGCATGCCGGAATGTGCTTGGGCAAATATGAAGTTCATTCGCATGATTGGAACGGTTTCGCTTGCGGCACCGCTTTGGTACGCTGCGGTAGTTTACAGCATCATTAGGGACCCATCGCGGCATGAATATTTCGTGATCGACTCTGACGCATCAAATGCTTGTCGAAATGGGATAGGGCATATATGAAGTCCATTCGGGAGTTTGACACCAATTTTCCTTTCGTGCATCGCTTCCGTCCTGACGCAGCCTTGCGTAACACCTTGCAATTCGTCATGAGGGATGTTTCCACACTCACTCTGACGTATTCAAATGAATGCAGAATCAGAGCAGAATGCATGGAAAGTCCACTGCCAGCTTTGGCCTACATTTTCCTTTCGTGCTTCGCTTTGATACGCGACGCAGCCTTGCAAAGGCCCGCTGGCTCCTATCGCTGGGAAATGTTTTGCACCGACCGATGCAACAGAAATGCATGCCGAATGAGCTTGGGCACACATGAACTCTATTCAGGGTGTCTCGCCGCAAGCTTTCTTTTCGCACTCGCTCGCACGAACGTGACATGTAGTACCATTTGTCGTGGTAGGTTTCGCGACCGACACGGATGAGCCCAAATTGCCTGGCTAAAATGAGCTACGGCAGACATGAAGTCCATTCTCGTTGATTGACACTCACTTCATCTTATGCGCCGCTTTTCTTGTGAAAATCCTTGCACTAAAACAAGATTGCCGCGAGGAATGTTTCACACGACTTAAAGATTCAAAACGCATGCCGAAATGTGCTTGGGCATATATGAAGTTCATTCGCATGTTTGGAACAATGTTTTGTTTTTGCACCATTCTAGTACGCTGCGGTAGTTTACATTACCATTAGGGACCCATTGTGCATGAATGTTTCGCTCGAGCCGACGCATTTCAAACGCTTTGCTGAAACGGGCTAGGCGCGATATGAAGCCCATTCGGGAGTTTGACACCGAAGTTTCGCTTCGCGGCATCGCTTTCATTCTGACGCAGCTTGCAAGACTTCTTGTGACCCGTCATGAGGGATGTTTCACACTCACTCTGACGTATTCAAAATGAATGCAGAATTGTGCCGAAACGCACGTTTAACATCGTAGTTAGTTCTCGGCGCTTGGCACTCGCCGCTTTCGTGCATCGCTTTCGATTTTTTCAGCTTAGGAACTCGCTGCTGTGGAATATTTCACTACGACTGACGGATTCAAATGCATGCCTAAATGAGTTACAACACATGTGAATTGCATTCGTGTGTTTGGCACCCGGCTTCATTCCGCTCACCGCTTTCGCTTCGTCGCAATGTTTCATTTTGGCGCTAGGTTGCAGCGCGTAAGGTTCTTGCCATAACGCTCCATTTCGCGGCATCATTTTCGCGCGGCGTGGTGTCTCGCCACAATGTGTCATTTCGCATCATTTTCATTTTCGAATGGCTTCCGCCGCAGTTCGCTGGGACGCTGGCCGCAGGAATGTTTCGCACCTACTCGAATGGATTCGATACAAATGATGAAAAGCACTAGCAAACATCATAAGTTCTTTCGGGCGCTTGGCACTCGGTTCTCGCTTTCGCATCGGTTTCGCTTTGTACTCAGCTTTTATTACCCGTGGGAACCCGCCGTGGTGGAACATTTGACACCGATTCGACATATTCAAAATGCATGCCGAATGAGTGTATGAATTCCACTCGATGTGTTTGGCACTCGCCATCTCGCGGCAACGCTTTCGAATCCGGGCGCCGCTTGTTGTATTCGCTCGCGCTCATCGCGCTAAATGTTTCACAACAACTCTGGCGGACTCAAATGCATGCCGGAATGTGCTTGGGCAAATATGAAGTTCATTCGCATGATTGGAACGGTTTCGCTTTCGCGGCACCGCTTTGGTACGCTGCGGTAGTTTACAGCACCATTAGGGACCCATCGCGGCATGAATATTTCGTGATCGACTGACGCACTCAAATGCTTGTCTAAATGGGATAGGGCATATATGAAGTCCATTCGGGAGTTTGACACCAATTTTCCTTTCGCGGCATCAAGCTTCCGTCCTGACGCAGCTTGCGTAACACCTTATAATTCGTCATGAGGGATGTTTCCACACTCACTCTGACGATTCAAATGAATGCAGAATCAGAGCAGCAATGCATGGAAAGTCCACTCGCAGCTTTGGCCAACATTTTCCTTTCGTGCTTCGTTTTGATACGCACGCAGCTTGCAGTGCCCGTTGGCTCCTATCGCGGGGAAATGTTTTGCACCGACCCGAATGCAACAGAAATGCATGCCGAAATGAGCTTGGGCACACATGAACTCTATTCAGGGTGTCTCGCCGCAGCTTTCTTTTCGCACTCGCTCGCACGAACGTGACATGTAGTACCATTTGTCGTGGTAGGTTTCGTGACCGACACGATGAGCCCAAATTGCCTGGCTAAAATGAGCTACGGCAGACATGAAGTCCATTCTCGTTGATTGACACTCAGCTTCATCTTATGCGCCGCTTTCTTGTGAAAATCCTTGCACTAAAACAAGATTGTCATGAGGAATGTTTCACACGACTGAAAGATTCAAAACGCATGCCGAAATGTGCTTGGGCATATATGAAGTTCATTCGGCATGTTTGGAACAATGTTTTGTTTTTTGCACCATTCTAGTACGCTGCGGTAGTTTACATTACCATTAGGGACCCATTGTGCATGAATGTTTCGCTCGAGCCGACGCATTCAAACGCTTTGCTGAAACGGGCTAGGGCGCATATGAAGCCCATTCGGGAGTTTGACACCGAAGTTTCGCTTTCGCGGCATCGCTTTCATTCTGACGCAGCCTTGCAAGACTTCTTGTGACCCGTCATGAGGGATGTTTCACACTCACTCGGACGTATTCAAAATGAATGCAGAATTGTGCTGAAACGCACGTTTAACATCGTAGTTAGTTCTCGCGCTTGGCACTCGCTGCTTCGCGGCATCGCTTTCGATTTTTTCAGCTTAGGAACTCGTCGTTGTGGAATATTTCACGGCGACTGGACGGATTCAAATGCATGCCTAAATGAGTTACAACACATGTGAATTGCATTCGTGTGTTTGGCACCCGCTTCATTCCGCTCACCGCTTTCGCTTCGTGTCGCAATGTTTCATTTTGGCGCGCTAGGTTGCAGCGCGGTAAGGTTCTTGCCATAACGCTCCATTTCGCGGCATCATTTTCGCGGCGTGGTGTCTCGCCACAATGTGTCATTTCGCGGCATCATTTTCATTTTCGAATGGCTTCCGCCGCAGTTGTTCGCTGGGACGCTGGGCCGCAGGAATGTTTCAGACCTACTCGAATGGATTCGATACAAATGATGAAAAGCACTAGCAAACATCATAAGTTCTTTCGGGCGCTTGGCACTCGGTTCTGCTTTCGTGCATCGGTTTCGCTTTGTACTCAGCTTTTATTACCCGTGGGAACCCGTCGTGGTGGAACATTTGACAACCGATTCGACATATTCAAAATGCATGCCGAAATGAGTGTATGAATTCCACTCGATGTGTTTGGCACTCGCCATCTCGCAACGCTTCGAACCGGCGCCGCTTTGTTGTATTCGCTCGCGCTCATCGCGCAGTAAATGTTTCACAACAACTCGGCGGACTCAAATGCATGCCGAATGTGCTTGGGCAAATATGAAGTTCATTCGCATGATTGGAACGGTTTCGCTTTCGCGGCACCGCTTTTGGTACGCGTAGTTTACAGCATCATTAGGGACCCATCGCGGCATGAATATTTCGTGATCGACTCTGACGCACTCAAATGCTTGTCGAAATGGGATAGGGCATATATGAAGTCCATTCGGGAGTTTGACACCAATTTTCCTTTCGCGGCATCGCTTCCGTCCGACGCAGCCTTTGCGTAACACCTTGACCCGTCATGAGGGATGTTTCCACACTCACTCTGACGTATTCAAATGAATGCAGTAATCAGAGCAGCAATGCATGGAAAGTCCACTCGCCAGCTTTGGCCTACATTTTCCTTTCGTGCTTCGCTTTGATACGCACGCAGCCTTGCGCGCCCGCTGGCTCCTATCGCTGGGAAATGTTTTGCACCGACCCGATGCAACAGATGCATGCCGAATGAGCTTGGGCACACATGAACTCTATTCAGGGTGTCTCGCCGCAGCTTTCTTTTCGCACTGCTCGCACGAACGTGACATGTAGTACCATTTGTCGGTAGGTTTCGCGACCGACACGGATGAGCCCAAATTGCCTGGCTAAAATGAGCTACGGCAGACATGAAGTCCATTCTCGTTGATTGACACTCAGCTTCATCTTATGCGCCGCTTTCTTGTGAAAATCCTTGCACGAAAACAAGACTCGTCGCGAGGAATGTTTCACACGACTTAAAGATTCAAAACGCATGCCGAAATGTGCTTGGGCATATATGAAGTTCATTCGGCATGTTTGGAACAATGTTTTGTTTTTGCACCATTCTAGTACGCTGCGGTAGTTTACATTACCATTAGGGACCCATTGTGCATGAATGTTTCGCCGAGCCGACGATTTCAAACGCTTTGCTGAAACGGGCTAGGGCGCGATATGAAGCCCATTCGGGAGTTTGACACCGAAGTTTCGCTTTCGTGCATCGCTTTCATTCTGACGCAGCTTGCAAGACTTCTTGTGACCCGTCATGAGGGATGTTTCACACTCACTCGGACGTATTCAAAATGAATGCAGAATTGTGCTGAAACGCACGTTTAACATCGTAGTTAGTTCTCGGGCGCTTGGCACTCAGTTTCGCTTTCGCGGCATCGCTTTGATTTTTTCAGCTTAGGAACTCGCTGCTGTGGAATATTTCACGGCGACGGACGGATTCAAATGCATGCCTAAATGAGTTACAACACATGTGAATTGCATTCGTGTGTTTGGCACCCGCTTCATTCCGCTCACCGCTTTCGCTTCGTGCCGCAATGCTTCATTTTGGCGCTAGGTTGCAGCGTGTAAGGTTCTTGCCATAACGCTCCATTTCGCATCATTTTCGGGCGTATGCGGTGTCTCGCCACAATGTGTCATTTCGCATCATTTTCATTTTCGAATGGCTTCCGCCGCAGCGTTCGCTGGGACGCTGGCCGTGCAGGAATGTTTCGCACCTACTCGAATGGATTCGATACAAATGATGAAAAGCACTAGCAAACATCATAAGTTCTTTCGGCGCTTGGCACTCGGTTCGCTTTCGTGCATCGGTTTCGCTTGTACTCAGCTTTTATTACCCGTGGGAACCCGCCGTGGTGGAACATTTGACAACCGATTCGACATATTCAAAATGCATGCCGAATGAGTGTATGAATTCCACTCGATGTGTTTGGCACTCGCTTCATCTCGCGGCAACGCTTTAACGGGCGCCGCTTGTTGTATTCGTCGCGCTCATCGCAGTAAATGTTTCACAACAACTCGGCGACTCAAATGCATGCCGAATGTGCTTGGGCAAATATGAAGTTCATTCGCATGATTGGAACGGTTTCGCTTTCGGCACCGCTTTGGTACGCTGCGGTAGTTTACAGCACCATTAGGGACCCATCGCGGCATGAATATTTCGTGATCGACTCTGACGCATCAAATGCTTGTCGAAATGGGATAGGGCATATATGAAGTCCATTCGGGAGTTTGACACCAATTTTCCTTTCGTGCATCAAGCTCGTCCGACGCAGCCTTGCGTAACACCTTAATTCGTCATGAGGGATGTTTCCACACTCACTCTGACGATTCAAATGAATGCAGAATCAGAGCAGAATGCATGGAAAGTCCACTCGCGCAGCTTTGGCCTACATTTTCCTTTCGTGGCTTCGCTTTGATACGCACGCAGCCTTGCAGTGCCCGCTGGCTCCTATCGCTGGGAAATGTTTTGCACCGACCGATGCAACAGAAATGCATGCCGAATGAGCTTGGGCACACATGAACTCTATTCAGGGTGTCTCGCCGCAGCTTTCTTTTCGCACTCGCTCGTACGAACGTGACATGTAGTACCATTTGTCGTGGTAGGTTTCGCACCGACACGGATGAGCCCAAATTGCCTCGCTAAAATGAGCTACGGCAGACATGAAGTCCATTCTCGTTGATTGACACTCACTTCATCTTATGCGCCGCTTTCTTGTGAAAATCCTTGCACGAAACAAGACTTGCCATGAGGAATGTTTCACACGACTTAAAGATTCAAAACGCATGCCGAAATGTGCTTGGGCATATATGAAGTTCATTCGCATGTTTGGAACAATGTTTTGTTTTTTGCACCATTCTAGTACGCTGCTGTAGTTTACATTACCATTAGGGACCCATTGTGCATGAATGTTTCGCTCGAGCCGGACGCATCAAACGCTTGCTGAAACGGGCTAGGGCGCATATGAAGCCCATTCGGGAGTTTGACACCGAAGTTTCGCTTTCGGCATCGCTTTCATTCTGACGCAGCTTGCAAGACTTCTTGTGACCCGTCATGAGGGATGTTTCACACTCACTGACGTATTCAAAATGAATGCAGAATTGTGCTGAAACGCACGTTTAACATCGTAGTTAGTTCTGGGCGCTTGGCACTCGCCGCTTTCGCATCGCTTTCGATTTTTTCAGCTTAGGAACTCGCTGCTGTGGAATATTTCACGGCGACTGACGGATTCAAATGCATGCCTAAATGAGTTACAACACATGTGAATTGCATTCGTGTGTTTGGCACCGCTTCATTCCGCTCACCGCTTTCGCTTCGTGCCGCAATGTTTCATTTTGGCGGCTAGGTTGCAGCTGTAAGGTTCTTGCCATAACGCTCCATTTCGTGCATCATTTTCGGCGCGGCGTGGTGTCCGCCACAATGTGTCATTTCGCGCATCATTTTCATTTTCGAATGGCTTCCGCCGCAGCGTTCGCTGGGACGCTGGGCGGCAGAATGTTTCAGACCTACTCGAATGGATTCGATACAAATGATGAAAAGCACTAGCAAACATCATAAGTTCTTTCGGGCGCTGGCACTCGGTTCGCTTTCGTGCATCGGTTTCGCTTTGTACTCAGCTTTTATTACCCGTGGGAACCCGTCGTGGTGGAACATTTGACACCGATTCGACATATTCAAAATGCATGCCGAAATGAGTGTATGAATTCCACTCGATGTGTTTGGCACTCGCCATCTCGCAACGCTTTAACGGGCGCCGCTTGTTGTATTCGCTCGCTCATCGCAGAAATGTTTCACAACAACTCGCGGACTCAAATGCATGCCGGAATGTGCTTGGGCAAATATGAAGTTCATTCGCATGATTGGAACGGTTTCGCTTTGCGGCACCGCTTTGGTACGCTGTAGTTTACAGCACCATTAGGGACCCATCGCATGAATATTTCGTGATCGACTGGACGCATCAAATGCTTGTCGAAATGGGATAGGGCATATATGAAGTCCATTCGGGAGTTTGACACCAATTTTCCTTTCGTGCATCGCTTCCGGTCCTGACGCAGCTTGCAGAACACCTTGCGACCCGTCATGAGGGATGTTTCCACACTCACTCTGACGATTCAAATGAATGCAGAATCAGAGCAGCAATGCATGGAAAGTCCACTCGCAGCTTTGGCCTACATTTTCCTTTCGTGCTTCGCTTTGATACGCACGCAGCCTTGCAAAGTGTTCGCTGGCTCCTATCGCTGGGAAATGTTTTGCACCGACCGATGCAACAGTAAATGCATGCCGAAATGAGCTTGGGCACACATGAACTCTATTCAGGGTGTCCGCCGCAAGCTTTCTTTTCGCACTGCTCGTACGAACGTGACATGTAGTACCATTTGTCGTGGTAGGTTTCGCGACCGACACGGATGAGCCCAAATTGCCTGCTAAAATGAGCTACGGCAGACATGAAGTCCATTCTGGTTGATTGACACTCAGCTTCATCTTATGCGCTGCTTTCTTGTGAAAATCCTTGCACGAAACAAGATTGCCATGAGGAATGTTTCACACGACTGAAAGATTCAAAACGCATGCCGAAATGTGCTTGGGCATATATGAAGTTCATTCGGCATGTTTGGAACAATGTTTTGTTTTTTGCACCATTCTAGTACGCTGCGGTAGTTTACATTACCATTAGGGACCCATTGTGCATGAATGTTTCGGCCGAGTCGACGCATCGATGAGGACATCACTACCATGGATACGCCATACTTACAAACCCAATGGAAACCAACAATATCATACAAGGGCCAATTACTCGAGCTCGGGCACGACAATTCAATTACCAGGTGAATCGTTCCTCGGGTTGTATACAGATAATTTAATGAATGGAATGCTATTTAATCCTCGTGATGATTTTATTGTCCTTAGGAACCAAGGAGAAGGACTTCCAAACATCAAGCATGAAGCCAATTCTTCCGGTGCACAAGTTATACTCGGATTCGGCCTCCGGACAGCACACCAACTTAAAATGACCATAACTTTGATCCACAAGGGTGTTTGGGGTCTATGAGTACTGGTTTGAAAGGTTTCGACGTCCTCTTTCCAACGGATCTGACCCCATCCCTAAATTCCGTCCGAGTCGACGGGAATCTGCAAAACAATTACGCTACTTTTCCAAATCGAGAAGACGTGGGCTTTGGGCCTTGTAATAGAGTTGTAGTTGGTATCCTACTGCTTTGGACGTGTTTCCCACGCCCCTACCTCTTACAAATAGCCAGACATCGGCTCCTTAGGGTTTTGGGTTTTATTTGATTAGTTTAGCCAAGTGCAAACTTGATCCTGCGAAGTTGTCCGGATGACAGCCACCTTGTCAAGATCGTCAATAAGACTCCACTTTGTTTCGCTTCGCTTTATTTGCAATTTCAGATTGCTTATCCTATTGTTCTTGCTTGTTCTTGATTGCTTGCAGGAATTGAACCTCGTGTTCAGGTTGATCGTGCCCACGGCAAGATCAATAACCCGCTAGAGTTGGTTTAGCGATTGCTAAGGCGCATCGTCGTCGTGACGGTGTAGTCGGATCGCCAAAGTCGACTCTAACAAATCGATCGTGTGTTTCTCATCGAAAGATCGGGACACCCATAGTGCCATCACGGGCGCCATCAAGTGGTATCGAGCAAACCAGGTTGCTCGGTGAGAATTCTTTACCCTAGATTAGTAGATTGATATCTTTCCTATAGTCCGAGAAGCGCCATCGATTGGATCTCCCCATACCAAAACAATTTGAGCCTCGCATTTTCCTTTCCAAAGTGCATTGCGTTATTGAATTTTTGGTTGCATCGTCGTGTCGAAGTTGCTGAATTCTAGTCTAGTTCCAGTCGAAGAAAATTTTGTCTCCCACCGGTTTGAAGTTGTGTTCCGTTTGAGTTGTGTTCCGTTTGAGTTGTGTTCCGTGGTCGGTCCCGAACTGTTAAAAAAAAAAAAAAAAAAAAAAGAAAAGGTGTTCGACCAAGCTTTCTTCTCATCCAACTGTCGCCGATCGGTCGCCCACTTGGTCGTCCGACCAGCCTGCCCTCTGTTAGCCGATCGTCGCCTCCGATCGTCGCCGCTCGACCAGTCGCCCATCTGTTAGCCGATCGTTACCTCTCGATCGTCGCCTTCCCGATCGTCGCCGCTGACCGTCGCCCACTGTTAGCCGATCGTTGCCTCCCGATCGTCGCCTCCCGACCAGTCGCCGCTGACCGTCGCCCACCGATCGTCGCCCACCTGTTAGTCGACCGTCGCCGTCATCGTCGCCATCGCTCGCTGATCGTCGGCGCCGATCGATCGCTTCACCTGGCCGCCGCTCGATCGTCACACGACTGGTCTTCCGCCTGCATAGCACTTGAAAGAAAAACGAGTTTTCACAAGATCCCCAGTCTTTTGAGATAGTTCCCTTCTTTCGCGAATTTTTTTCGCGCTGATTTTTTTTTCTTTCATCTGCTGTGGAATGCAGACGGTCGCCGATCATAGCTTTGAGTCACGATCCTTGCTAGCCTAGTGTCAAAGAACTAGTGACTAGATGTTGAACAATTCTTCAATTTTGCATTCACTGATTGGATTATTGCTAACCTTTTGCTACTAAATTAAGCCTGTCCAAGCTCCACTTTCTACCCGTACAGGCGTTCGATCCCTTGGCAATCGCTCTACACAAACTTCGGAGAACCTTTGACAACGCCTGCTGCATTGTAAGAACTTGTAAGAACTTGGGTCATAGGCTTGAGCGCTTGAGAGACTTGCCACCTAGTTGATATGTCTGGAGTGCCCGATCTTTCGGCGGAGTGATAACTATCGATTGGTGTTGGAGAAGACTCTCACGATCCGACTACGCACGAACAAGTCGATGGCGCCTTAGCAATCGCTGAACCTACTCCGCGTGGTTATTGATCTAGGTAGCCGAGATCAACCTGAACACGAAGTTCAATTCTTGTTGGTAATCGAAGAACAAACAAGAACAAGTAAAACAATCTGAAGTATGAGAGAAGGTGGAGACGAATTGAGATTCTATTAAAGTCTTCACAAGGTGGCTATCTAGCACAACTTGAAGAAGAAAGTTTGCACACGGCTAAACTTAATCAACAAAATCTGCGTTCTAAAGGAGGGACGACAGGGGTATATAAAGGGGAGAAGGGGAGGCGCCCATATGGCAGCCAAGGGGGAGGGCGCACATGTAGCCCAAAACAGGAGGAAAATCCGCCCCTTCTTTCCTTCTTAACAAAGCTTCCTAAAATACAAAAGGAAAGAAATAAACGAGATTTGTCATGGCGCCTTGATCTGATTTCGGGCTTCCAAAAAGAAAGGAAACTCCTTCCTCCTTTCCATCTTGGTAGTATTTCTCATGTGCTCGTTTTCCTCTTTAACTTTGTCTTCTGGATCTTGCGCATATGATGACCGAGCTTGATCTTCTCCTTGGTTCCTAAGAACAATGAAGTCATCACAAGAATTAAATAGCAATCCATTCTGTGAATTAATCGTATATAAACTTAGAAACGAGTTGACCTGATAATTGAGCTGACGTGCTTTGGCACGAGTAATTGGTCCTTGCACAGATGGATCATTTGTGTTCATGGAAGAGATGTCCTCATCACTAGTAGTCGATAGGAACATTATACTTGTGGTTTTTGTTTCCTTGTCATCAACTAACCATGTCAGGTGACGAGAGTTCACTTCATCACTCTCCACGAACCAAGGGCATCATTGCTCACTTCCAAAAGATGACGAGGGAAACCACCGATGGTCTTAGCGAGGATGTACGGCTCACTAATGAGCGTATGTCAATGCAAGAAGACCGTCTCAGATCCATCGAGGCCGCACAAGGGATTGCTAACACTACTCTTGCTACTATTTTGGCTAGACTTGATACTTTTGCAGTGCCGTGCATCTGGTGCTTCCAATCCACCACCCCGTCGCCCAAGCAACAATTCGGCTCCACAGGAGGCCCCAACAGATTTAGAAGAACAGAGCGAAGAGCACGAATATGATGACACCACCGATGTGGAGGAGGTCAACCCCATCCATTACGATAATGATCGTAACCATCAACGGCCACGCTTCAATCAAGAAGGTATGCGACGTGATCCTCCACGACCAAGGGCACGAGAACGAGATGATGTTTTCCCTAAGGTAAATTTCAATATGCCACCTTTTGAAGGTAAATATGACCACGATGGTTACCTTAGTTGGGAATTACTTGTGGATCAAAAATTTTGCGTGCCATGATTTCCCGAGAATAGAAGAGTTAGAGCTACCACAAGTGAGTTCACTGATTTTGCTTCTGCTTGGTGGAGAGAACATTGCCGTGCTCATCCAAATAATATACCCACCACTTGGGAAGCCTTGAAATTGCTAATGAGGCATAGATTTGTTCCTTCATACTATGCTAGAGATTTATTGAATAAATTGCAGCGCCTACAAAGAAGGTAAGAATTCGGTGGAAGAATATTACCAAGAATTGCAAATTGGCATGTTGCGTTGTGGATTAATTGAGAATGAGGAAGCTTCTATGGCTCAAGTTTCTTAGGTGGTTTAACTCGAGAAATCCAGGATATTCTAGACTATAAGGATTATAATTCGATGACTCGGTTGTTCCATCTTGCTTGCAAAGCTGAACGTGAAGTGCGGTGGTCGTCAATCGAGGGCCAAGACTAACTTTTCTGCAGGTCGAACTACGTCGTGGACACCGCGCACCCTGCTGCCCTCGCCGGCCGTACTACCACGCCGACCTCTTCCATCAACGAGCGGCGTCCACCACCGCAAATTCGGCACCACGACCAACGCCGACGAAAAGTGCCACACAAGCTACTACAAATAGTTCGCCGTCGCTTTGGTGATCAACGGGACGCACCAAAGATGTTCACTATCGCTGCAAGGGTTTCGGTCACATGATGAAGGAGTGTCCGAATAGCGTGTGCTAATAATCCGTGAAGACGGCGAGTATGACTCAGCAAGTGATCTTGATGAAGAAACATATGCTTTGCTCGCTGAACATGAAGACGGCGATCCAAATGCCGAGCACGACGGCGCACGCGGAGCGCCGGGTGATGTCGACCAATATTTGAGTATTATTGCACAACGTGTGCTTAGTGCTCAGTTGCTCGCGCCGATCCAAATCAACGCCACAACTTGTTTTACACAAAAGGCGCCATCAAGGAGCGATCCATTCGAATAATCATTGATGGGGAGTTGCAATAATCTAGCCAGATGGACATGGTGGAGAAGCTAGCACTCTCCACTAGACCACACCCCAGCCCTACCACATTCAATGGTTCAACAACAGCGCAAACTCAAGGTAACTCGCATGGTAAGAGTACATTTCGCTTTAGGTTCCTATCATGATTATGTTGATTGCGATGTCGCACCTATGCAAGCATGTTCTATGTTATTAGGTAGACCGTGGCAATATGATAAGGATTGTTTACATCATGGTAGAACAAATCAATACTCTTTTGTGCATAAAGAAAAGAAAATTGTGCTACACCCAATGTCGCCTGATGCCATTGTAAAGGATGAAATCGCTAGATCTAGCAAAGAGAAAAATCGAGAGAATTCTAAGAGTGAAAATCAGATTGTCACCAAAGGACTTGAACAACATAAACAGAAAGAATCTAACCTTGATTGTGCTAAGCCGAATGAGATTAAATTGAAAGGTGCTTGTTTTCTTGCAACAAAATCTGATTTGAATGAGTTGGATGTTTGTCGGTATACATGCTATGCTTTGGTCTGCAAAGAAACTTTGTTTTCACTAGAGGAGATGTCCCTCTCTTTGCCTCCTGTTGTCACTAACCTTTTGCAGGAATACACTGACATTTTTCCAAAGGACATCCCCTCAGGGCTGCCGCCAATTAGAGGGATTGAGCATCAAATTGATCTAATTCCAGGGGCATCCTTGCCCAACCGAGCACCTTACAGAACCAACCCTGAAGAGACACAAGAGATACAACGCCAAGTTCACGAATTGCTTGATAAAGGGTACGTACGTGAATCTCTTAGTCCTTGTGCTGTACCAGTCATTTTAGTACCTAAGAAAGACGGAACATGGCGCATGTGTGTGGATTGTAGAGCAATTAATAATATCACCATTAGATATCGCCATCTGTAACACCCCAAAATTTTGCTTTCTTGAATTCATGTGTGATTTGGCACTTTGGTGAATTTTTGGAATTTTCTGGAATTTATTTGGATTTATTTGGAATTTATTTGAATTTATTCCATTTTGAAATAATTAAAGAATTTACTTTTGCAAATAAAATTTTGTTGGAAATATTTTATTTGAGTCCAAAATGATCCAAAGTATTTTCCAGAATTTTTCTGGAATTTTTCTGAGTCATTTGCTATTTTTAATGAATTAAATGAATTACTGGGAATTATTTTAAATATTAAATCGCTGGAAAATGCGAGTGGGTTTGTACTGTTCATCCGACCGAGCCCGAGTCAGACTCGAGTTCGAGTCCGACCCGAGCCACGTGGTCGAGCCGAACCCGCTCGTCCCGAACCCTAGCCACACGACCCTTGGATCAAGATCCAACGGTTGTGATTGCGCCACGTCACCGAGCCGAGCCCGACCGAGCCAGCCAGCTCGCCCGAGTCCGACCCGGACCCAAACTTGCGCACCGTTGGATCGAGATCCAACGGCTGTGCGCGTGCCACGTCACCCTCTCCGTGCCGCCGCCGGACTCCGCCGTCGAAACCGTGTCGACCTCGGTCTCCGTGGCGTTCACGAGGCCCGAGGCTGCTATTTAATGCGCCGCCACCACGGCCGTGACCTAGACTTCAGCGCGCACCGTAGACCTGAACAACGTCGCCGAGCCGCGCCGTTCAATCGCTCGCCGGAGTTGCCGTAACGCTCATTTGCGGTTTTATTGCGTTTCGCCGTCAGTCGTCCTCTCTGCCGTTGACCCCAGATCCGGACTCACCGCGACGAGACGCACCGAAGGATCTCTCACTTCGCCGGAAAGCGCGCGAACGCGCCGTCGGCAAGGTCGTCGTCCTCGCGCCGGTGAGCGGCCGCGCAAGTTATCGCCGGACGCGAGCTCTCTCGGCCGTCCGATCAAGATCCAACGCCGAGATCACGCCACGCCATCGCACGGTGAGATCCTGTTCCAAATCCTAGATCCAATCTCCACCGCCGGATCTAGATCCAACGGTCCGAAATCACGCGTTAACCCAAACGCGTCAACACCGGATCTAATCCGCGCTGTTGATTTTCAAATCAACGGCCGAGATCGAGCCACGCGTCGGGAAGTTGGGCCGACGCGTCGGCGCCAGACGCTGTGGACGCCGACACGCCGCCAGCGTGTCGCCGCTCGGCCGAACCATTACCATGACGCCACGCCGACGCCATGGCGGGCTCGCGATGTCGGGCCGCCGTCGCAGCGAGCGCCGACGCCAAGAATGACGCTACGGTGGGTCCCACATGTCGGCGACGACGTGAAGTCGTGGACCGAGTCCACAGTAGACCCGAGCCGAGCGTGGACCAAGTCCATGGACCGGTGGCGACGCCACCAACCAATCGAGGCTGCCACGTGTCCATGTTTGGCGCAATAATTAATTTCCTAAAAGAAAATGATTTATTAATTCGAAATATTGATTCAAATTTAGATTCAAACTTCAAACGCTTATAACTTTTGCGTTTTAACTCCGATTTGAGTGATTCAAATTTCTAAATTTGTATAAAATTGAGATCTACCCAAATATGAATTTTATTTAATTTTTGGACTAAAGTTTTTCTCTGTAAAATTATTTAAATGATTATTTAAACTTTAAATAATCATAACTTTTGCATTTTAACTCCAAATTTGATTTATTCCAGTTTCTAAAAATCCAGAAAATTATGTTCTCTCTGTTTATGGATTTTATTTGGAGTTTTGGGATGTTTTTGCCTATTGTTTATTTGGGTATTTGCTATTTGCACGCTTTACGAGTAGACGTTGAAGTGCCGGAAGGATTCGAAGGAGAAGTGTTGACTCAGGATCCAACTCAAGACCAAGAACAAGTACTCTTTGAAGGCAAGTTGTGCTTTGACCATGTTGATCCTATTTCGAAATCTATTTTGATTTAAACTATTGCATGCTAGTTCAATTAGAAAAATACTTGGTTTAAACATGGGGGTTAGATAAATACCAATTTGCTGTATGACACTTTGATTACTTAAGTATGTGCCATGACCCTTTGTCACCCTAGTTGTGGATTACTAGTTGGACATTATTAAATTGCCAACCTGGGTCTAGACCGTTGTAGTATACTGCTTAGACCTGCTACGTGCTCATGTCATGATTTTGGACAATCAAATGTTAGTATTGACTTAATGATATATTGAACCTGTTTTGGAAAAGTATCATGTGATGTTGATGGCACGTGGTGCATGGTAATCAACTGGGGTTTGATAAACGGTTTTCGACCCAGGGCATGTGGCAAGAGTAATCAGTGGGCCAGTTGTGGCATTGGGAGTGTTGTTTTGGTTCTTCTGTAGTCTTGCCCTGGTCACTCTAAGGACTTAACCTTGCAAGCCTTTGAACCTGGTCATACTTGCAACCACATGGTCGAATGGGACGGCCCTAGTTGACTAAGTCGCTAAGGACTCACTTGTGGAGCCTCAGGGTGTCGCTACACCGTTTGTGTGATTGTACGGGGGAGCGTATCGTGGCTGTGGCCAGATACCCATCTAACGATGTGTTGGTCCCATACTTCGCCTTGGCTAAGGGAAGGGATGGTGTAGAGCACGAACCGGAGAGGACCACCTGTGTTGTTTGAGGCTTCCGAAAGGCTTTGTTACGGGAACTCGCCTTTGTGGTGTTTGACTGTATCTTGTGGGTAAAGTGCATAACCTCTGCAGAGTGTAGAATCTATTTAAATAGCCGAGTCCACGGTACTGGACAATGCTCGGGAATTACAGTCAAGGGTTAGATTTTCTCAAAAATAACTTGGATTGAAAGGTTGGTCTGGTTTAACGATGAAAGTGATGGAAATATGGTTTAGGATGGGGAAAATGTTTATTAAAACTTCTTGAAAAGTTATCTATGCTTTACTTAATTCTACTGCTTTCGAATCTACTTATATTACTTTTCAAATGTCAAGTTTCGCAAATAAACCTTGAGCTATTCCTTTGTACCAAGCCATGCATATAGTATATTAGCTTGCATTCTGTGCATGACTTGCTGAGTACCAAGTACTCACCCTTGCCTCAACACAACACCAGTTGGAGAGGAGACTACGCCAGCTTTGGAGGAGGAACTCCAAGAGGACCCGTCTACTTAGGGATGCGAGCCCAGTCAGTTGCCTGTGGTATACTGGATGGCGCCACGAAGTTATTTGATTTTCCGCTGCTATTATTTCTCTTTTAATAAGTTTCGCCTTGCAAGGCATACATTTGTAACTTGACCATAAGGTCAAGTAACCAGTTTGGTTATTTAAATAAAGTACTTTGATAATATCGATTGGTATGATTGTGATATTTACCGATGTTAAGACTGTGTGCACTAGCGCGTTCCTGGACTAGTGCTGAATACACAGAGGGTCCGGATTTGCAAATTCGGGGTCCCGACAGAGGTGGTATCAGAGCCAGGTTGACTGTAGGCTCAACCCTAGCTAGAATGGTCGTAGTGAGGATAAAACCTATTTTCTAAAGCTAAAAGTTTGTCAAGACAAGAAATGACATCTTGACTTATCCCCTTCTCTCTTTTCTTGTCTCTTGCTGAAATTTTCCCTTACCTTGTCACAATTTAAAAATTTCGAGTTCTCACGTAAGCACTCTTGTGACAGATGGAGGAAGAGTTCAACTACGTTGATCTGGGAGTTGGTCACGCCGCGGAACTTTGGCATATGCTACAGACTCTCGGAGATTTTGAGAAGCCGCAATACCAAGTGGAAGTGATCAGACAAGCGGGATTGATCAAGGCTTGTGACGTGAAGATTGAGGTACCTGCTAGGAAGAGGGGCCCAGGCAATCGCCCGATACACTGCACTGCCAGGAGATCTACAATGCAGATGGGTATCCAAGAAGTATCACGACGAGCAATGCGGCACATTACCCGTATCTACGCCAGAGAATTGGAAAGCACGGTGTTCCGTTATCATCCGCGCAGCGATAACCTTCTTGACCCGAAGGAGATTCAGGATGAGGATGCCACGGTTACACAGTTGGCACGATTTGTCGTCGCCCAGGAGGATGTACTAGATAATACAAGCAAGGAGCTACAGAAGGCCCGCAAGGAGATCACGACAGAGAAGAACAGATGGCGGGAAGCTCAAGAGTATGTGGCACACCTTCTACGAAGGATTGACGAGTTGGAGATGACTTTGTACGGACTGCACTGCAGAGCCAAGATTTGAGCTACACGAGCCCGATCCAGAGGAGTCGATCTCGATGAGGACACCGCTTCTTCGACTACCACAGAGGACACAGCTTGTCGGACATGGCAATCGTTTCGCGCCTATGCCACCGCACCCGCACTCGTGCCGTGGAGGTTTTCTCGATGAGTGAGCATAGGTTCTATAGTGAGACTCCTTCACGAGTCGAGTCACAGAATAAAGAGTCACCCTTTAGGCGTTAGACTCGAGTTAGTTCGATTTGGATTTGCTTTGTTTGTCGAGTGTGCAGATGTGTTGCAAGGCCCTTAGGCATTGTAAGCAGCCATACCAAGTTATTAATAATAAAGTTGGACCTTAAAGTTACACCTTTCGCCCGCATAAGTTCCATATTACTTGTCTATTCTTGTTTCCCCCTCATCTCTAAACCTAGAGCAAATCGACAGATGGTGAACACCCGTGGGAACTTTGGAAGCAATGGGAGTGGATCTCGCCAGAAAACCCCAATGATGGAGCACCAGACCGCCATTGATATGCAGAATTTTGGAGCCTTTCTTGTCGCTCGACTCGATTGATGCATGCTATGATGCAACAAATGCAGCACGTCATCGCTCGAGGCCACCGCTAATCAAGTTAATCGGGGACCACGCCGTAATACAAGACTATCGAGTTCATGAGAACTCACCCACCCACTTTCTCTGGAAATGCCAATCCATTGGAGGCCGATGATTGGTTAAGATCAATCGAGAGGAAGCTACACATAGCTCAATGCATAGGAAATGAGAAGGTACTCTCACGCTTCTCATCACCGAAGGAACAAATGCCGAATGGTGGGAGAACTTCGTGCCACGCAGAGAACCCTCAAGATATCACTTGGGAAGAGTTCACAGCGGCATTCCGACAAGATCACGTGCCTGAAGGAATCATGGACCTTAAGAAAGAGGAGTTCAGAGCATCAAGCAAGGTAATCACCGAGTGGCCGACTACCCGAACAAGTTCACACAGCTAGCACGCTACGCACTGAGGATGTAGCGACGGATAAATTCAGACAGTCTCGTTTTATGAAGGGACTTAACTCAGATTGCAAGTAGGATTGATCACCCACACCTTTCCGGATTTCCAAGAGTTGGTGAATAAGGCACTTATTCTTGAGGACAAGCGCAAGGAACTGGATGAGAATAGGAAGCGCAGGATGCAACAAAGAAGGATCACGCCAGTGGAACGCAATAGCGCTGAGAGTTGCACCAAATCAATTCTTGATTTCAACCACGTAATGCAACAAGGACACCATCCTCGACCAAGACCTGTCAATCGAGCTACTGCACCCGGCCCCGCTAGAAACGCTTACTCGAGCAATAAGGAACAAATGAGACGCCGCTACAATCGCAACGAGCCAGGACACTTTGCCAACAGCTTGTCCCAAGAAGACAGCAGGAGTGACCCCGATTCGCTTCAACCCAGAACCACCCCAGCTAGGACGCCAAAGACCAGGAGCCACACCCTGCATCGCGTGGTGAGAGGCCGAGTCAACCATGTCACCGCAGATGCACCGCAGAATGCTACGGACGTCGTGACTTTGGGTAAGTTACTTGTTAACTCAAGACTGCAATAGTTTTGTTTGACTCACGGAGCTTCAGATTCGCTTGTTTCGCAAGGCTTTGCTACTAGAAATGATTTGAGAATTGCAAGACTTAAGTGCATGCTTTTAGTTCAAACCCTGGTTCAGACTCCGAACGAAAGTAGGATGTTCCGGGTGAGAATACTAATAGATGGAATAGAATTCCTAGCAAACCTTATAATTTTGGAGACCCGCACCTTAGACGTCATATTGGGAATGGATTGGTTATCCAAGCACAAGGTCGTATTGGATTGTGGACGAAGGACTATCTCGATTGAGAGCCCGTGTGGGAAGAAAGTGGAATTTCAAGCCACCGCAGCTTAGAGATGGACAGTTGATGGTTAACAGTACCAAGGCAATCAGCATAGAGGATGTCCCAAGAGTGAATGAGTACCCGATGTTTTTCCCGAAGATCTACCTGGTATGCCGCCAGACGAGGGACATAGAGTTTGTGATAGAGCTTGTACTGCACAAAGACCGATAGCAAAGAGACCCTATCGGATGTCTACCGAGGAGTTGGTAGAGATGAAGAAACAAATAGAAGAATTAATGGAGAAAGGATTTATCGAGGCCAGGGTTAAATCGTGGGGAGCACCGGCTTTGTTTGTCAAGAAGAAGGACGGGAGTTTCAGGATGTGCATTGACTACCGTGCACTCAATGAAGTCACCGTGAAGAATAAGTATCCGCTACCCAGGATTGATGATTTGTTTGATCGGTTGAGAGGAGCCGGAGTTTTCTCCAAGATTGATCTGAGATCGGGATACCATCGATTGAAGATCCGATCGTAAGATATTCAAGACTGCATTCTCGTCAAGATATGGACATTACGAAGTTTACATTATGTCCTTTGGGCCGATTTAATCGCGCCTTATTTCATGAATATGATGAATAAGGTGTTCATGGAATATTTGGACAAGTTTGTCATCGTGTTCATAGACGATATCCTAATCTACTCCAAGACAGAGGATGAACATGCCGAACACTTAAGGCGAGTTTTGGAAAAGTCGAGGAACAGCAACTTTTCGCCAAGTTCAGCAAGTGTGATTTTTGGAAGGACAAGGTGGAGTTCCTTGGACATGTAATGACCGCAGAAGGAGTCGCCAGTAGATCCAAGCAAAGTAGAAGCTGTGTTACATTGGGAGCACCAAGATCGTGACCCAGGTCGAGTTTCCTTGGAATGGCAGGATACTACCGCCGTTTCATCGAAGGCTTCTCGACAATTGCGAAACCTCTTACGCAATTGTCAAGAAGGAAAAGAAGTTTGCATGGACGCCTGTAATGTGAGAAAGGATTTCAGGAGCTGAAGAAGCGATTGACATCAGCACCGGTGTTAGTTCTACCGGATGTTGCTCAAAGCTTCGATATTTATTGTGACGCATCGCGCCAAGGACTTGTATGTGTGCTGATGCAGAACGGAAAGGTCGTCGCTTATGCATCAAGGCAGTTGAGGCCGCATGAGGAAAATTATCCGACACATGACCTAGAGTTAGCTGCCGTAGTGCATGCTTTGAAGATATGGCGTCACTATCTGATTGGAAATAGATGTGAAGTATATACGGATCATAAGAGCCTTAAGTACATATTCACCCAGTCGGATCTGAATATGAGGCAGAGGAGATGGTTAGAGTTGATCAAGGACTATAATGTTGGAATCCATTACCATCCCGGGAAGGCCAACGTAGTAGCCGATGCTCTGAGTCGGAAAAGCCATACCGTGAGTGCGTTGCTAGCCACAAGTCAGGATGAGTTATGTGAGGATTTTCAAAAAAATGAAGATTGAGGTAGTACCTAGCGGATTCTTGGCCGCATTGGAAGTAAAGCCTACCCTAGAGGACCAGATCCGAGAAGGACAGAAGGATGATGACAAGATCCGCAGGATTAAGTCCATCAAGGAGGAAGGCAAGGCAGAGGACTTCAAGTTGGATGAGCAAGGCACGTTGTGGATGAAGGATCGCATTTGTGTGCCTAACAAAAAGGAGTTAAAGCAACTGATTTTGGAAGAAGCCCATGACTCCAAGTACTCGATCCATCCTGGAAGCGCCAAGATGTATCAGGATCTGAAGGAGAGATTCTGGTGGCCGGGTATGAAACGTGAAGTTGCCGAGCATGTTGCATTGTGCGATGTATGCCAGAGAGTCAAGGCAATGCATCAGAGACCAGCAGGATTGCTACAACCGCTGAAAATACCTGAGTGGAAGTGGGAGGAAATCGGAATGGATTTCATTACCGGCTTGTCAAGACTCAAGGAGGTTATGACTCCATATGGGTTATAGTGGATCGCTTGACTAAAGTAGCCCATTTTATCCCTGTAAAGACCACTTACTCGGAGATAAATTAAGCGTAATTGTACATGATCAGATTGTCTGTTTGCACGGAGTGCCAAAGAGGATTGTATCGGACGAGGTACCCAATTTACCTCAAGGTTCTGGAATAAGTTGCATGAAGCCATGGGAACCCGTTTGAACTTCAAGATGACTTATCATCCACAGACGGATGGACAGACCGAAAGAGTCAACCTTGGTCTGGAGGATATGTTGAGAGCTTGTGCATTAGCTTATGCTACCTCTTGGGATAAGAGTTTGCCGTATGCTGAGTTCAGTTACAACAATAGTTATCAGGCTAGTTTACAGATGTCACCTTTTGAGGCACTGTATGGTCGATCCTGTCGGACGCCATTGAATTGGAATGAGACCGGCGAGCGCCGTGTCTTCGGACCTGATATTCTTCAAGAGGCTGAAGAGCAGATCGCCATGATTAGGGAAAGATTGAAGATCGCCCAATCTCGGCAGAAGAGTTATGCTGACAATCGTCGCCGAGACTTGAGTTTTGAACCAGAAGACTTTGTATACCTCAGAGTTACGCCTCTCAGGGGAGTTAAGAGGTTCCATGCCAAAGGGAAACTCGCACCCCGTTATGTTGGACCATTTAAGATTTTGAGTCGCAGAGGCGAAGTTGCTTATCAACTGGAGTTGCCACAGTCGTTGGCAGGAGTGCATGATGTATTTCATGTGTCCCAGTTGAAGAAGTGTCTCCGAGTTCCTGAGGAACAGACACCGCTAGAGTTAATTGAGTTGCAAGAGGACTTGACTTATAAGGAGCATCCCGTGAGGATTCTGGACACAATGGATCGAGAAACTAGAAACAAGTCAACCCGTTTCTGTAGAGTTCAGTGGAGCAACCATGAAGAAAGCGAAGCGACTTGGGAGCGTGAAGAGGATTTGAAGAAAGAGTTTCCAAACCTATTCTGTAGTGAGCCCTGAATCTCGGGGACGAGATTCTATTAAGGGGGGGAGGTTTGTAACACCCCAAAATTTTGCTTTCTTGAATTCATGTGTGATTTGGCACTTTGGTGAATTTTTGGAATTTTCTGGAATTTATTTGGATTTATTTGGAATTTATTTGAATTTATTCCATTTTGAAATAATTAAAGAATTTAATTTTGCAAATAAAATTTTGTTGGAAATATTTTATTTGAGTCCAAAATGATCCAAAGTATTTTCCAGAATTTTTCTGGAATTTTTCTGAGTCATTTGCTATTTTTAATGAATTAAATGAATTACTGGGAATTATTTTAAATATTAAATCGCTGGAAAATGCGAGTGGGTTTGTAATCGTTTCATCCGATCGAGTTCGAGTCGACTCGAAGTTCGAGTCCGACCGAAAGCCACGTGGTCGAAAGCCGAACCCGCCGTCTCCGAACCCTAGCCTATTACCTAATTCTTGGATCAAGATCCAACGGTTGTGATTGCGCCACGCCATCGAAGCCGAGCCCGACCGAGCCGCCTACCGCCCGAGTCCGACCGGACCCAAACTTGCGCACCGTTGGATCGAGATCCAACGGTGTCTGCGTGCCACGTCACCCTCTCCGTCGCGCGCCGGTTTCACGCCGTCAGCGGTAGCCGACCTCGGTCTCGTCGTTTCACCTGACGCCGAGGTCGCTATTTAATGCGCCGCCACCACCACGGCCGTGACCTAGACTTCAGCGCGCACCGTGAGACCTGAACAACGTCGCCGGAAGCCGCCGCCCGTTCGCCGCCTGTCGCTCGCCGGAGTTGCCGTAACGCTCAGCTGCGGTTTCGCTGCGTTAAAATCGCCGTCCGTCGTCCTCTGCCGCCCGTTGACCCCAGATCCGGACTCACCGCTGACGAGAGCGCACCGAAGGATCTCACTTCGCCGGAGGCGCGCCCGAAGCGCCGTCGGCAAGGTACGTCGTCCTCCGCGCCCGGTGAGCGGCCGCCGCAAGCCATCGCCGGACCGCGAGCTCTCTCGGCCGTCCGATCAAGATCCAACGCCGAGATCACGCCACGCCATCGCCGCGGTGAGATCCCGTTCCAAATCCTAGATCCAATCTCCACCGTCGGATCTAGATCCAACGGTCCGAAATCAATGCGTTAACCCAAACGCGTCAACACTGGATCTAATCCGCGCCGTTGATTTTCAAATCAACGGCCGAGATCGAGCCACGCGTCCGGGAAGTTGGACCGACGCGGTCAGCGCCGTACGCGCGTGACGCTGACACGCTGGGCCCGCGTGTCAGCGGCTCGGCCGAACCACACCATGACGTCACGCTGACGTCATGGCGGGCCCGCATGTCAGCGGCTGTCGCAGCCGAGCGCTGACGTCAGCAATGACGTCACGGTGGGTCCCACATGTCAGCGACACGTAGAGTCGTGGACCGAGTCCACGGTAGACCCGAGCCGAGCGTGGACCAAGTCCATGGACCGGCTGACGTCAGCCAACCAATCAGAGGCTGCCACGTGTCCATGCTGGCGCAATAATTAATTTCCGAAAAAGAAAATGATTTATTAATTCGAAATATTGATTCAAATTTAGATTCAAACTTCAAACGCTTATAACTTTTGCGTTTTAACTCCGATTTGAGTGATTCAAATTTCTAAATTTGTATAAAATTGAGATCTACCCAAATATGAATTTTATTTAATTTTTGGACTAAAGTTTTTCTCTGTAAAATTATTTAAATGATTATTTAAACTTTAAATAATCATAACTTTTGCATTTTAACTCCAAATTTGACGATTCCAGTTTCTAAAAATCCAGAAAATTATGTTCTCTCTGTTTATGGATTTTATTTGGAGTTTTGGGATGTTTTTGCCTATTGTTTATTTGGGTATTTGCTATTTGCACGCTTTACGAGTAGACGTTGAAGTGCCGGAAGGATTCGAAGGAGAAGTGTTGACTCAGGATCCAACTCAAGACCAAGAACAAGTACTCTTTGAAGGCAAGTTGTGCTTTGACCATGTTGATCCTATTTCGAAATCTATTTTGATTTAAACTATTGCATGCTAGTTCAATTAGAAAAATACTTGGTTTAAACATGGGGGTTAGATAAATACCAATTTGCTGTATGACACTTTGATTACTTAAGTATGTGCCATGACCCTTTGTCACCCTAGTTGTGGATTACTAGTTGGACATTATTAAATTGTCAACCTGGGTCTAGACCGTTGTAGTATACTGCTTAGACCTGCTACGTGCTCATGTCATGATTTTGGACAATCAAATGTTAGTATTGACTTAATGATATATTGAACCTGTTTTGGAAAAGTATCATGTGATGTTGATGGCACGTGGTGCATGGTAATCAACTGGGGTTTGATAAACGGTTTTCGACCGGGGCATGTGGCAAGAGTAATCAGGTGGGCCAGTTGTGGCATTGGGAGTGTTGTTTTGGTTCTTCGGGTAGTCTTGCCCTGGTCACTCTAAGGACTTAACCTTGCAAGCCTTTGAACTGGGTCATACTTGCAACCACATGGCTGGAATGGGACGGCCCTAGTTGACTAAGTCGCTAAGGACTCACTTGTGGAGCCTCGGGTGTCGATTACACCGTTTGTGTGATTATGCGGGGAGCGTATCGTGGCTGTGGGCCGATACCCATCTAACGGTGTGTTGGTCCCATACTTCGCCTTGGCTAAGGGAAGGGATGGTGTAGAGCACGAACCTGAGAGGACCACCTGTGTTGTTTGAGGCTTCCAAAGGCTTTATTACGGAACTCGCCTTTGTGGTGTTTGACTCAGATCTTGTGGGTAAAGTGCATAACCTCTGCAGAGTGTAGAATCTATTTAAATAGCCGAGTCCACGGTACTGGACAATGCTCGGGAATTACAGTCAAGGGTTAGATTTTCTCAAAAATAACTTGGATTGAAAGGTTGGTCTGGTTTAACGATGAAAGTGATGGAAATATGGTTTAGGATGGGGAAAATGTTTATTAAAACTTCTTGAAAAGTTATCTATGCTTTACTTAATTCTACTGCTTTCGAATCTACTTATATTACTTTTCAAATGCTGTTTACTGCAAATAAACCTTGAGCTATTCCTTTGTACCAAGCCATGCATATAGTATATTAGCTTGCATTCTCAGGCATGACTTGTCGAGTACCAAGTACTCACCCTTGCCTCAACACAACACCGCTTGAGAGGAGACTACGCCCGACTTTGGAGGAGGAACTCCAAGAGGACCCGTCTACTTAGGGGATGCGAGCCCACCGGTTGCTGTGGTATCTTTGGATGGCGCCACGAAGTTATTTGATTTTCCGCTGCTATTATTTCTCTTTTAATAAGTTTCGCCTTGCAAGGCATACATTTGTAACTTGACCATAAGGTCAAGTAACCAGTTTGGTTATTTAAATAAAGTACTTTGATAATATCGATTGGTATGATTGTGATATTTACCGATGTTAAGACTGTGTGCACTAGCGCGTTCCTGGACTAGTGCTGAATACACAGAGGGTCCGGATTTGCAAATTCGGGGTCCCGACACCATCCTATTCCTCGGTTAGACGATATGCTTGATGAACTAAGTGGCTCTACTATGTTCTCTAAAGTGGATTTGCGTAGTGGGTATCACCAGATTCGCATGAAGTTAGGAGATGAATGGAAAACAGCATTTAAAACTAAGTTCGGGTTATATGAGTGGTTAGTAATGCCTTTCGGGTTGACTAATGCTCCTAGCACATTCATGAGACTGATGAACGAGGTTTTACGTGTTTTCATTGGAAAATTTGTGGTAGTTTACTTCGATGATATCTTGATTTATAGCAAATCTTTAGAGGATCATCTTGAACATCTACGTGCTGTTTTTAATGCTTTACGCGATGCACGCTTATTTGGTAACCTTGAGAAGTGCACCTTTTGCACGGATCGAGTATCTTTTCTTGGCTATGTTGTTACTCCACAGGAATTGAAGTTGACCAAGCCAAGGTTGAAGCAATCTGAGTTGGCCGACTCTAACACGGTCCACACAAAGCGAAGTTTTCTAGGACTTGCTGGATTCTATCGTCGTTTTGTGAAGGACTTCAGCACCATCGCTGCACCCATGAATGAGCTCACCAAGAAGGGTGTACCTTTTGCTTGGGGCAAGCCGCAGGAAGATGCCTTCAACATTCTGAAAGCTAAGTTAACCCATGCACCCTTACTCCAAATTCCGGACTTTTCTAAGACTTTTGAACTAGAATGTGATGCTAGTGGAATTGGTTTGGGTGGTGTTACATTACAAGAAGGAAAACCTGTTGCTTATTTTAGTGAGAAATTGAGTGGGCCAAGTTTGAATTATTCTACTTATGATAAGGAGTTATATGCGCTAGTTCGAACTTTAGGAACATGGCAACATTATTTATGGCCCAAGGAATTTGTTATACATTCGGATCATGAATCGTTAAAACATATTAGAAGTCAAGCTAAACTGAATCGTAGACATGCAAAGTGGGTTGAATTCATTGAGTCATTTCCTTATGTCATCAAACACAAACAGGAAAGGATAATGTCATTCTTTGATGCCTTGTCTAGGAGATATACCATGCTCTCACAACTTGACTTCAAAATTTTTGGTTTGGAAAGCGATTAAAGAGCAATATGTGCATGATGATGATTTCAAAAATGTGTTGCTCAATTGTAAAGAGGGAAAAACTTGGAACAAATTTGTCCTCAATAATGGGTTTGTGTTTAGAGCAAACAAACTATGTATTCCAAATAGTTCTGTTTCGTTTGTTATTGCTACAGAAGCGCATGGAGGAGGATTGATGGGACACTTTGGTGTGAAAAGGACGGAGGACATACTCGCTAGCCATTTCTTTTGGCCCGAGAATGAGACGAGGCGTGGAACGCGTTTCATCGCTCGCTGTTCTACATGTCAACAAGCTAAGTCACGACTTAATCCCCATGGTTTATACATGCCTCTGCCTGTTCCTAACGTGCCTTGGGAGGATATTTCTATGGACTTTGTTTTAGGACTCCTAGAACAAAGAAGGGAGGGATAGTATCTTTGTCGTTGTGGATAGATTTTCTAAAATGGCACACTTCATACCTTGTCACAAAAGCGATGACGCTACCAACATTGCTGACTTATTCTTTCGTGAAATTGTTCGCTTACATGGTGTGCCTAACACAATAGTTTCAGATCGTGACACTAAATTCTTAAGCCACTTTTGGAGAACTTTGTGGGCTAAATTGGGGACTAAACTTTTATTTTCTACTACTTGTCATCCCCAAACTGATGGACAAACCGAGGTCGTTAATCGAACTTTATCTACTATGCTTAGGGCTGTTTTGAAAAAGAACATTAAATTGTGGGAAGAATGTTTGCCTCATATTGAGTTTGCTTATAATCGGTCTATACATTCTACTACTAAGATGTGCCCTTTTAAGATTGTATATGGATTTGTACCTCATGCTCCAATTGATTTGTTACCTCTACCATCTTCGGAGAAATTAAATCTTGATGCTAAACAACGTGCTGATTTGATTATGAAACTGCATGAGACAACTAAAGAAAACATAGAACGATGAATGCTAAATATAAACTTCTTTGGTAGTAAGGGAAGGAAACATGTAACTTTTGAACCAAAGCGATTTAGTTTGGTTGCATTTGCGAAAAGATCGATTCCAGAATTAAGAAAATCTAAGTTGATGCCGCGAGCTGATGGTCCTTTCAAAGTATTGGCAAAGATTAATGATAATGCATACAAGCTTGAATTGCCTGCAGATTTTGGGGTTAGTCCCACTTTCAACATTACCGATTTGAAACCATACTTGGGAGAGGATGATGAACTTGAGTCGAGGACGACTCAAATGCAAGAAGGAGGATGATGAGGACATCACTACCATGGATACGGCCATACTTACAAACCCAATGGAAACCAACAATATCATACAAGGGCCAATTACTCGAGCTCGGGCACGACAATTCAATTACCAGGTGAATGCGTTCCTCGGGTTGTATACAGATAATTTAATGAATGGAATGCTATTTAATCCTCGTGATGATTTTATTGTCCTTAGGAACCAAGGAGAAGGACTTCCAAACATCAAGCATGAAGCCAATTCTTCCGGTGCACAAGTTATACTCGGATTCGGCCTCCGGGACAGCACCAACTTAAAATGACCATAACTTTTGATCCACAAGGGTGTTTGGGGTCTATGAGTACTGGTTTGAAAGGTTTCGACGTCCTCTTTCCAACGGATCCGACCCCATCCCTAAATTCCGTCCGAGTCGACGGGAATCTGCAAAACAATTGGCGTCACTTTTCCAAATCGAGAAGACGTGGGCTTTGGGCCTTGTAATAGAGTTGTAGTTGGTATCCTACTGCTTTGGACGTGTTTCCCACGCCCCTACCTCTTATAAATAGCCAGACATCGGCTCCTTAGGGTTTTGGGTTTTATTTGATTAGTTTAGCCAAGTGCAAACTTGATCCTGCGAGTTGTGCTGGACAGCCACCTTGTCAAGATCGTCAATAAGACTCCACTTTGTTTCGCTTCCAGTTTTATTTGCAATTTCAGATTGCTTATCCTATTGTTCTTGCTTGTTCTTCGGTTGCTTGCAGGAATTGAACCTCGTGTTCAGGTTGATCGTGCCCACGGCAAGATCAATAACGCGCTGGAGTTGGTTTAGCGATTGCTAAGGCGCATCGTCGTCGTACGGTGTAGTCGGATCGTCAAAGTCGACTCTAACAAATCGATCGTGTGTTTCTCATCGAAAGATCGGGACACCCATAGTGCCATCACGGCGCCATCACGTACTCGAAACGCTTGCTGAAATGGGCTAGGGCGCATATGAAGCCCATTCGGGGAGTTTGACACCGAGTTTCGTTTCGTGCATCGTTTTCATTCGGACGCAGCTTGCAGTACCCCTTGTGACCCGTCGCGGAGGGATATTTCACACTCACTCGGACGTATTCAAAATGAATGCAGAATTGTGCTGAAACGCACAAGCGAACATCGTAAGTTAGTTCTGGGCGTTTGGCACTCAGTTTCGTTTCGTGCATCGCTTTCGATTTTTTCAGCTTAGGAACTCGTCGTTGTGGAATATTTCACGGCGACTCGGACGGATTCGAAATGCATGCCTAAATGAGTTACAACACATGTGAATTGAATTCGGTGTGTTTGGCACCCGGCTTCATTCCGTTCACCGTTTTCGCTTCGTGCCGCAATGCTTCATTTTGGCGTGCTAGGTTGCAGCGTGTAAGGTTCTTGCCATAACGTTCCATTTCGTGCATCATTTTCGGCGTGCGTGGTGTCTGCCACAATGTGTCATTTCGTGCATCATTTTCATTTTCGAATGGCTTCACTGCAGTGCCGTTAGAAGCGCGTCGTGCAGGAATGTTTCAGACCTACTCGAATGGATTCGATACAAATGATGAAAAGCACTAGCAAACATCATAAGTTCTTTCGGGGCGTTTGGCACTCGGTTCTGTTTCGTGCATCGGTTTCGTTTGTACTCAGCTTTTATTACCCGTGGGAACCCGTCGTGGTGGAATATTTGACACTGACTCGGACATATTCAAAATGCATGCCGAATTGAGTGTATGAATTCCACTCGATGTGTTTGGCACTCAGTTTCATCTCGTGCAACGTTTTCGGACGGGCGCCGCTTGTTGTATTCGATCATGCTCATCGCGCAGAAATGTTTCACAATAACTCGGGCGGACTCGAAATGCATGCCGGAATGTGCTTGGGCAAATATGAAGTTCATTCGGCATGATTGGAACGAAGTTTCATTTCGTGCACCGTTTTGGTACGCGTGTAGTTTACAGTACCATTAGGGACCCATCGTGCATGAATATTTCGCATCGACTCGGGGGAAATGTTTTGCACCGACCCGGATGCAACAGAAATGCATGCCGAAATGAGCTTGGGCACACATGAACTCTATTCAGGGTGTCTGCCGCAAGCTTTCTTTTCGTACTCGTTACGCACGAACGTGACATGTAGTACCATTTGTCGTGTAGGTTTCGCACCGACACGGATGAGCCCAAATTGCCTGCTAAAATGAGCTACGGCAGACATGAAGTCCATTCTGGTTGATTGACACTCAGCTTCATCTTATGCGTCGTTTTCTTGTGAAAATCCTTGCACGAAAACAAGATTCGTCAGGAGGAATGTTTCACACGACTTTAAAGATTCAAAACGCATGCCGAAATGTGCTTGGGCATATATGAAGTTCATTCGGCATGTTTGGAACAATGTTTTGTTTTTTGCACCATTCTAGAACGCGTGTAGTTTACATTACCATTAGGGACCCATTGTGCATGAATATTTCGCTTCGAGCCGGACGTACTCGAAACGCTTGCTGAAACGGGCTAGGGCGCATATGAAGCCCATTCGGGGAGTTTGACACCGAGTTTCGTTTCGTGCATCGTTTTCATTCGGACGCAGCTTGCAAGACTTCTTGTGACCCGTCATGAGGGATGTTTCACACTCACTCGGACGTATTCAAAATGAATGCAGAATTGTCTTTGAAAGCGCTGGCGAACATCGTAAGTTAGTTAGGCGTTTGGCACTCGTTTCGTTTCGTGCATCGCTTTCAATTTTTCAGCTTAGGAACTTCGTGCGTTGTGGAATATTCCACGGCGACTCCACGGATTCGAAATGCATGCCTAAATGAGTTACAACACATGTGAATTGCATTCGGTGTGTTTGGCACCCGGCTTCATTCCGTTCACCGTTTTCGCTTCGTGCCGCAATGCTTCATTTTCGCGTGCTAGGTTGCAGCGTGTAAGGTTCTTGCCATAACGTTCCATTTCGTGCATCATTTTCGCGTCCTGGTGGTGTCTCGCCACAATGTGTCATTTCGCATCATTTTCATTTTCAATGGCTTCCGCCTGCAGCATTGCCCGCTGGGACGCTGGCGGGAATGTTTCAGACCTACTCGAATGGATTCGATACAAATGATGAAAAGCACTAGCAAACATCATAAGTTCTTTCGGGGCGTTTGGCACTCGGTTCTGTTTCGTGCATCGGTTTCGTTTGTACTCAGCTTTTATTACCCGTGGGAACCCGTCGTGGTGGAACATTTGACACCGATTCGGACATATTCAAAATGCATGCTGAAATGAGTGTATGAATTCCACTCGATGTGTTTGGCACTCAGTTTCATCTCGTGCAACGTTTTCGAACGGGCGCCGCTTGTTGTATTCGTTCGTGCTCATCGCGCAGAAATGTTTCACAACAACTCGGGCGGACTCGAAATGCATGCCGGAATGTGCTTGGGCAAATATGAAGTTCATTCGGCATGATTGGAACGAAGTTTCGTTTCGTGCACCGTTTTGGTACGCGTGTAGTTTACAGTACCATTAGGGACCCATCGTGCATGAATATTTCGCATCGACTCGGACGTACTCGAAATGCTTGTCGAAATGGGATAGGGCATATATGAAGTCCATTCGGGGAGTTTGACACCAATTTTCCTTTCGTGCATCGTTTCCGTCCGGACGCAGCTTGCAGAACACCTTGCGACCCGTCGCGGAGGGATGTTTCCACACTCACTCGGACGTATTCGAAATGAATGCGAATCAGAGCAAGCAATGCATGGAAAGTCCACTCGCGCAGTTTGGCCTACATTTTCCTTTCGTGCTTCGTTTTGATGCGCACGCAGCTTGCAGTGCCCGTTGGCTCCTATCGCGGGGAAATGTTTTGCACCGACCCGGATGCAACAGAAATGCATGCCGAAATGAGCTTGGGCACACATGAACTCTATTCAGGGTGTCTGCCGCAAGCTTTCTTTTCGTACTCGTTCTGGTACGAACGTGACATGTAGTACCATTTGTCGTGTAGGTTTCGCACCGACACGGATGAGCCCAAATTGCCTGCTAAAATGAGCTACGGCAGACATGAAGTCCATTCTGGTTGATTGACACTCAGCTTCATCTTATGCGTCGTTTTCTTGTGAAAATCCTTGCACGAAAACAGTACTCGTCGCGTAGGAATGTTTCACACGACTCGGAAAGATTCAAAACGCATGCCGAAATGTGCTTGGGCATATATGAAGTTCATTCGGCATGTTTGGAAAAATGTTTTGTTTTTTGCACCATTCTAGAACGCGTGTAGTTTATATTACCATTAGGGACCCATTGTGCATGAATGTTTCGCTTCGAGCCGGACGTACTCGAAACGCTTGCTGAAACGGGCTAGGGCGCATATGAAGCCCATTCGGGGAGTTTGACACCGAGTTTCGTTTCGTGCATCGTTTTCATTCGGACGCAGCTTGCAGTACCCCTTGTGACCCGTCGCGGAGGGATGTTTCACACTCACTCGGACGTATTCAAAATGAATGCAGAATTGTCTTTGAAAGCGCATGCGAACATCGTAAGTTAGTTCTGGGCGTTTGGCACTCAGTTTCGTTTCGTACATCGCTTTCGATTTTTTCAGCTTAGGAACTCGTCGTTGTGGAATATTTCACGGCGACTCGGACGGATTCGAAACGCATGCCTAAATGAGTTACAACACATGTGAATTGCATTCGGTGTGTTTGGCACCCGGCTTCATTCCTTCACCGTTTTAACCGTGCCGCAATGTTTCATTTTGGCGTGCTAGGTTGCAGCGTGTAAGGTTCTTGCCATAACGTTCCATTTCGTGCATCATTTTCGGCGTCCGTGGTGTCTGCCACAATGTGTCATTTCGTGCATCATTTTCATTTTCGAATGGCTTCCGCTGCAGTGCCCGTTGGGACGCGTCGTGCAGGAATGTTTCAGACCTATTCGAATGGATTCCATACAAATGATGAAAAGCACTAGCAAACATCATAAGTTCTTTCGGGGCGTTTGGCACTCGGTTCTGTTTCGTGCATCGGTTTCGTTTGTACTCAGCTTTTATTACCCGTGGGAACCCGTCAGGGTGGAACATTTAACACCGATTCGGACATATTCAAAATGCATGCTGAAATGAGTGTATGAATCCCACTCGATGTGTTTGGCACTCAGTTTCATCTCGTGCAACGTTTTCGAACGGGCGCCACTTGTTGTATTCGTTCGTGCTCATCGCACAGAAATGTTTCACAACAACTTGGGCGGACTCGAAATGCATGCCGGAATGTGCTTGGGCAAATATGAAGTTCATTCGGCATGATTGGAACGAAGTTTCGTTTCGTGCACCGTTTTGGTACGCGTGTAGTTTACAGTACCATTAGGGACCCATCGTGCATGAATATTTCGCATCGACTCGGACGTACTTGAAATGCTTGTCGAAATGGGATAGGGCATATATGAAGTCCATTCGGGGAGTTTGACACCAATTTTCCTTTCGTGCATCGTTTCCGTCCGGACGCAGCTTGCAGAACACCTTGCGACCCGTCGCAGAGGGATGTTTCCACACTCACTCGGACGTATTCGAAATGAATGCAGAATCAGAGCAAGAATGCATGGAAAGTCCACTCGCGCAGTTTGGCCTACATTTTCCTTTCGTGCTTCGTTTTAATACGCACGCAGCTTGAAGTGCCCGTTGGCTCCTATCGCGGGGAAATGTTTTGCACCGACCCGGATGCAACAGAAATGCATGCTGAAATGAGCTTGGGCACACATGAACTCTATTCAGTGTCCGCCGCATAGCTTTCTTTTCGTACTCGTTCTGGTACGAACGTGACATGTAGTACCATTTGTCGTGTAGGTTTCTCACCGACACGGATGAGCCCAAATTGCCTGCTAAAATGAGCTACGGCAGACATGAAGTCCATTCTGGTTGATTGACACTCAGCTTCATCTTATGCGTCGTTTTCTTGTGAAAATCCTTGCACGAAAACAAGACTTGCCGTCACAGAGGAATGTTTCACCACTAATTTAATGATTCAAAACGCATGCCGAAATGTGCTTGGGCATATATGAAGTTCATTCGGCATGTTTGGAACAATGTTTTGTTTTTTGCACCATTCTAGAACGCGTGTAGTTTACATTACCATTAGGGACCCATTGTGCATGAATGTTTCGCTTCGAGCCGGACGTACTCGAAACGCTTGCTGAAACGGGCTAGGGCGCATATGAAGCCCATTCGGGGAGTTTGACACCGAGTTTCGTTTCGTGCATCGTTTTCATTCGGACGCAGCTTGCAAGACTTCTTGTGACCCGTCAGCGGAGGGATGTTTCACACTCACTCGGACGTATTCAAAATGAATGCAGAATTGTCTTTGAAACGCACGAACATCGTAAGTTAGTTCTGGGCGTTTGGCACTCGATTCGTTTCGTGCATCGCTTTCGATTTTTTCAGCTTAGGAACTCGTCGTTGTGGAATATTTCACGGCGACTCGGACGGATTCGAAACGCATGCCTAAATGAGTTACAACACATGTGAATTGCATTCGGTGTGTTTGGCACCCGGCTTCATTCCGTTCACCGTTTTCGCTTCGTGCCGCAATGTTTCATTTTGGCGTGCTAGGTTGCAGCGTGTAAGGTTCTTGCCATAACGTTCCATTTCGTGCATCATTTTCGGCGTCCGTGGTGTCTGCCACAATGTGTCATTTCGTGCATCATTTTCATTTTCGAATGGCTTCCGCTGCAGTGCCCGTTGGGACGCGTCGTGCAGGAATGTTTCAGACCTACTCGAATGGATTCGATACAAATGATGAAAAGCACTAGCAAACATCATAAGTTCTTTCGGGGCGTTTGGCACTCGGTTCTGTTTCGTGCATCGGTTTCGTTTGTACTCAGCTTTTATTACCCGTGGGAACCCGTCGTGGTGGAACATTTGACACCGATTCGGACATATTCAAAATGCATGCTGAAATGAGTGTATGAATTCCACTCGATGTGTTTGGCACTCAGTTTCATCTCGTGCAACGTTTTCGAACGGGCGCCGCTTGTTGTATTCGTTCGTGCTCATCGCGCAGAAATATTTCACAACAACTCGGGCGGACTCGAAATGCATGCCGGAATGTGCTTGGGCAAATATGAAGTTCATTCGGCATGATTGGAACGAAGTTTCGTTTCGTGCACCGTTTTGGTACGCGTGTAGTTTACAGTACCATTAGGGACCCATCGTGCATGAATATTTCGTGATCGACTTCGGACGTGCTCGAAATGCTTGTCGAAATGGGATAGGGCATATATGAAGTCCATTCGGGAGTTTGACACCAATTTTCCTTTCGTGCATCAAGTTTCCGTCCAGGCGCACTTGCAGAACACCTTGCGACCCGTCGCGGAGGGATGTTTCCACACTCACTCGGACGTATTCGAAATGAATGCAGAATCATAGCAGCAATGCATGGAAAGTCCACTCGCAGCTTTGGCCTACATTTTCCTTTCGTGCTTCGCTTTGATACGACGCAGCCTTGAAGTGCCCGTTGGCTCCTATCGCTGGGAAATGTTTTGCACCGACCGGATGCAACAGAAATGCATGTTGAAATGAGCTTGGGCACACATGAACTCTATTCGGGTGTCTGCGCAAGCTTTCTTTTCAGACTGCTCGTTACACGAACGTGACATGTAGTACCATTTGTCGTGTAGGTTTCGCACCGACACGGATGAGCCCAAATTGCCTGCTAAAATGAGCTACGGCAGACATGAAGTCCATTCTGGTTGATTGACACTTAGCTTCATCTTATGCGTCGTTTTCTTGTGAAAATCCTTGCACAAAAACAGTACTCGTCGCGTAGGAATGTTTCACACGACTCGGAAAGATTCAAAATGCATGCCGAAATGTGCTTGGGCATATATGAAGTTCATTCGGCATGTTTGGAACAATGTTTTCTTTTTTGCACCATTCTAGAACGCGTGTAGTTTACATTACCATTAGGGACCCATTGTGCATGAATGTTTCGCTTCGAGCCGGACGTACTCGAAACGCTTCTTGCTGAAAGCAGGCTAGGGCGCATATGAAGCCCATTCGGGAGTTTGACACGAGTTTCGTTTCGTGCATCGCTTTCATTCGGACGCAGCTTGCGGTACTTCTTGTGACCCGTCAGCGAGGGATGTTTCACACTCACTCGGACGTATTCAAAATGAATGCAGAATTGTGCTGAAACGCACGTTTAACATCGTAAGTTAGTTCTGGGCGTTTGGCACTCAGTTTCGTTTCGTGCATCGCTTTCGATTTTTTCAGCTTAGGAACTCGTCGTTGTGGAATATTTCACGGCGACTCGGACGGATTTGAAACGCATGCCTAAATGAGTTACAACACATGTGAATTGCATTCGGTGTGTTTGGCACCCGGCTTCATTCCGTTCACCGTTTTCGCTTCGTGCCGCAATGTTTCATTTTGGCGTGCTAGGTTGCAGCGTGTAAGGTTCTTGCCATAACGTTCCATTTCGTGCATCATTTTCGGCGTCCGTGGTGTCTGCCACAATGTGTCATTTCGTGCATCATTTTCATTTTCGAATGGCTTCCGCTGCAGTGCCCGTTAGGACGCGTCATGCAGGAATGTTTCAGACCTACTCGAATGGATTCGATACAAATGATGAAAAGCACTAGCAAACATCATAAGTTCTTTCGGGGCGTTTGGCACTCGGTTCTGTTTCGTGCATCGGTTTCGTTTGTACTCAGCTTTTATTACCCGTGGGAACCCGTCGTGGTGGAACATTTGACACCGACTCAGACATATTAAAAATGCATGCCGAAATGAGTGTATGAATTCCACTCGATGTGTTTGGCACTCAGTTTCATCTCGTGCAACGTTTTCGAACGGGCGCCGCTTGTTGTATTCGTTCGTGCTCATCGCGCAGAAATGTTTCACAACAACTCGGGCGGACTCGAAATGCATGCCGAATGTGCTTGGGCAAATATGAAGTTCATTCGGCATGATTGGAACGAAGTTTCGTTTCGTGCACCGTTTTGGTACGTGTGTTGTTTACAGTACCATTAGGGACCCATCGTGCATGAATATTTCGCATCGACTTGACGCGTACTCAAATGCTTGTCGAAATGGGATAGGGCATATATGAAGTCCATTCGGGAGTTTGACACCAATTTTCCTTTCGTGCATCGTTCCGTCCGACGCAGCTTGCAGAACACCTTACGACCGTCATGAGGGATGTTTCCACACTCACTCGGACGTATTCGAAATGAATGCAGAATCAAGCGACAATGCATGGAAAGTCCACTCGCCAGCTTTGGCCTACATTTTCCTTTCGTGCTTCGTTTTGATACGCGACGCAGCCTTGCAAAGTGCCCGTTGGCTCCTATCGCGGGGAAATGTTTTGCACCGACCCGGATGCAACAGAAATGCATGCCGAAATGAGCTTGGGCAAACATGAACTCGATTCGGGGTGTCTGCAGCAAGCTTTCTTTCGCACTGCTCGTACGAACGTGACATGTAGTACCATTTGTCGTCTAGGTTTCGCACCGACACGGATGAGCCCAAATTACCTGCTAAAATGAGCTACGGCAGACATGCAGTCCATTCTGGTTGATTGACACTTAGCTTAATCTTATGCGTCGTTTTCTTGTGAAAATCCTTGCACGAAAACAGTACTCGTCGCGGAGGAATGTTTCACATGACTCGGAAAGATTCAAAACGCATGCCGAAATGTGCTTGGGCATATATGAAGTTCATTCAGCATGTTTGGAACAATGTTTTGTTTTTTGCACCATTCTAGTACGCGTGTAGTTTACATTACCATTAGGGACCCATTGTGCATGAATGTTTCGCTTCGAGCCGGACGTGCATCAAAGCGCTTGCTGAAATGGGTTAGAGGCGCATATGAAGCCCATTCGGGAGTTTGACACCGAGTTTCGTTTAGTGCATCATTTTCATTCGTGCGCGACTTGCGGTAGCCCTTGTGACCCGTCGCGGAGGGATGTTTCACACTCACTCGGACGTATTCAAAATGAATGCAGAATTGTGCTGAAACGCACAAGTTTAACATCGTAAGTTAGTTCTGGGCGTTTGGCAATCAGTTTCGTTTCGTGCATCGCTTTCGATTTTTTCAGCTTAGGAACTCGTCGTTGTGGAATATTTCACGGCGACTCGGACGGATTCGAAACGCATGCCTAAATGAGTTACAACACATGTGAATTGCATTCGGTGTGTTTGGCACCCGGCTTCATTCCGTTCACCGTTTTAACCGTGCCGCAATGCTTTATTTTGGCGTGCTAGGTTGCAGCGTGTAAGGTTCTTGCCATAACGTTCCATTTCGTGCATCATTTTCGGCGTCCGTGGTGTCTGCCACAATGTGTCATTTCGTGCATCATTTTCATTTTCGAATGGCTTCCGCTGCAGTGCCCGTTGGGACGCTGGCCGTGCAGGAATGTTTCAGACCTACTCGAATGGATTCGATACAAATGATGAAAAGCACTAGCAAACATCATAAGTTCTTTCGGGGCGTTTGGCACTCGGTTCTGTTTCGTGCATCGGTTTCGTTTGTACTCAGCTTTTATTACCCGTGGGAACCCGTCGTGGTGGAACATTTGACACCGATTCGGACATATTCAAAATGCATGCCGAAATGAGTGTATGAATTCCACTCGATGTGTTTGGCACTCAGTTTCATCTCGTGCAACGTTTTCGAACGGGCGCCGCTTGTTGTATTCGTTCGTGCTCATCGCGCAGAAATATTTCACAACAACTCGGGCGGACACGAAATGCATGCCGGAATGTGCTTGGGCAAATATGAAGTTCATTCGGCATGATTGGAACGAAGTTTCGTTTCGTGCACCGTTTTGGTACGCGTGTAGATTACAGTACCATTAGGGACCCATCGTGCATGAATATTTCGCATCGACTCGGACATACTCGAAATGCTTGTCGAAATGGGATAGGGCATATTGAAGTCCATTCGGGGAGTTTGACACCAATTTTCCTTTCGCGCATCGTTTCCGTCCGGACGCAGCTTGCAGAACACCTTGCGACCCGTCGCGGAGGGATGTTTCCACACTCACTCGGACGTATTCGAAATGAATGCGTGAATCAGAGCAGCAATGCATGGAAAGTCCACTCGCGCAGTATGGCCTACATTTTCCTTTCGTGCTTCGTTTTGATACGCACGCAGCTTGCAGTGCCCTTTGGCTCCTATCGCGGGGAAATGTTTTGCACCGACCCGGATGTAACAGAAATGCTTGCCGAAATGAGCTTGGGCACACATGAACTCTATTCAGGGTGTCTGCCGCAAACTTTCTTTTCGTGCTCGTTCTGGTAAGAACGTGACATGTAGTACCATTTGTCGTGTAGGTTTCACACCGACACGGATGAGCTAAATTGCCTGCTAAAATGAGCTACGGCAGACATGAAGTCCATTCTGGTTGATTGACACTCAGCTTCATCTTATGCGTCGTTTTCTTGTGAAAATCCTTGCACGAAAACAGTACTCGTCGCGGAGGAATGTTTCACACGACTCGGAAAGATTCAAAACGCATGCCGAAATGTGCTTGGGCATATATGAAGTTCATTCGGCATGTTTGGAACAACGTTTTGTTTTTTGCACCATTCTAATACGCGTGTAGTTTACACTACCATTAGGGACCCATTGTGCATGAATGTTTCGCTTCGAGCCGGACGTACTCGAAACGCTTGCTGAAATGGGCTAGGGCGCATATGAAGCCCATTCGGGGAGTTTGACACCGAGTTTCGTTTCGTGCATCGTTTTCATTCGGACGCAGCTTGCAGTACCCCTTGTGACCCGTCGCGGAGGGATATTTCACACTCACTCGGACGTATTCAAAATGAATGCAGAATTGTGCTGAAACGCACGTTTAACATCGTAAGTTAGTTCTAGGCGTTTGGCACTCGATTCGTTCGTGCATCGCTTTCGATTTTTTCAGCTTAGGAACTCGTCGTTGTGGAATATTTCACGGCGACTCGGACGGATTCGAAATGCATGCCTAAATGAGTTACAACACATGTGAATTGAATTCGGTGTGTTTGGCACCCGGCTTCATTCCGTTCACCGTTTTCGCCGTCAGCAATGCTTCATTTTGGCGTGCTAGGTTGCAGCGTGTAAGGTTCTTGCCATAACGTTCCATTTCGTGCATCATTTTCAGCGTGCGTGGTGTCTGCCACAATGTGTCATTTCGTGCATCATTTTCATTTTCGAATGGCTTCCGCTGCAGTGCCCGTTGGGACGCGTCGTGCAGGAATTTTTCAGACCTACTCGAATGGATTCGATACAAATGATGAAAAGCACTAGCAAACATCATAAGTTCTTTCGGGGCGTTTGGCACTCGGTTCTGTTTCGTGCATCTGTTTCGTTTGTACTCAGCTTTTATTACCCGTGGGAACCCTTCCTGGTGGAACATTTGACACTGACTCGGACATATTCAAAATGCATGCCGAAATGAGTGTATGAATTCCACTCGATGTGTTTGGCACTCAGTTTCATCTCGTGCAACGTTTTCGAACGGGCGCCGCTTGTTGTATTCGTTCGTGCTCATCACGCAGAAATGTTTCACAATAACTCGGGCGGACTCGAAATGCATGCCGGAATGTGCTTGGGCAAATATGAAGTTCATTCGGCATGATTGGAACGAAGTTTCGTTTCGTGCACCGTTTTGGTACGCGTGTAGTTTACAGTAACATTAGGGACCCATCGTGCATGAATATTTCGCATCGACTCGGGGGAAATGTTTTGCACCGACCCGGATGCAACAGAAATGCATGCCGAAATGAGCTTGGGCACACATGAACTCTATTCGAAGTGTCTGCGCGCAAGCTTTCTTTTAAATACTCGTTACGATGCGAACGTGACATATAGTACCATTTGTCGTGTAGGTTTCACACCGACACGGATGAGCCCAAATTGCCTGCTAAAATGAGCTACGGCAGACATGAAGTCCATTCTGGTTGATTGACACTCAGCTTCATCTTATGCGTCGTTTTCTTGTGAAAATCCTTGCACGAAAACAGTACTCGTCGCGGAGGAATGTTTCACACGACTCGGAAAGATTCAAAACGCATGCCGAAATGTGCTTGGGCATATATGAAGTTCATTCGGCATGTTTGGAACAATGTTTTGTTTTTTGCACCATTCTATAACGCGTGTAGTTTACATTACCATTAGGGACCCATTGTGCATGAATGTTTCACTTCGAGCCGGACGTACTCGAAACGCTTGCTGAAACGGGCTAGGGCGCATATGAAGACCATTCGGGGAGTTTGACACCGAGTTTCGTTTCGTGCATCGTTTTCATTCGAACGCAACTTGCAGTACCCCTTGTGACCCGTCGCGGAGGGATGTTTCACACTCACTCGGACGTATTCAAAATGAATGCAGAATTGTGCTGAAACGCACAAGCGAACATCGTAAGTTAGTTCTGGGCGTTTGGCACTCAGTTTCGTTTCGTGCATCGCTTTCAATTTTTTCAGCTTAGGAACTCGTCGTTGTGGAATATTCCACGGCGACTCGGACGGATTCGAAATGCATGCCTAAATGAGTTACAACACATGTGAATTGCATTCGGTGTGTTTGGCACCCGGCTTCATTCCGTTCACCGTTTTCGCTTCGTGCCGCAATGCTTTATTTTGGCGTGCTAGGTTGCAGCGTGTAAGGTTCTTGCCATAACGTTCCATTTCGTGCATCATTTTCGGCGTCCGTGGTGTCTGCCACAATGTGTCATTTCGTGCATCATTTTCATTTTCGAATGGCTTCCGCTGCAGTGCCCGTTGGGACGCGTCGTGCAGGAATGTTTCAGACCTACTCGAATGGATTCGATACAAATGATGAAAAGCACTAGCAAACATCATAAGTTCTTTCGGGCGCTTGGCACTCGGTTACTGCTTTCGTGCATCGGTTTCGCTTTGTACTCAGCTTTTATTACCCGTGGGAACCCGTCGTGGTGGAACATTTGACACCGATTCGGACATATTAAAAATGCATGCTGAAATGAGTGTATGAATTCCACTCGATGTGTTTGGCACTCAGTTTCATCTCGTGCAACGTTTTGAGCAGGCGCCGCTTGTTGTATTCGTTCGTGCTCATCGCGCAGAAATGTTTCACAACAACTCTGGCGGACTCAAACGCATGCCGGAATGTGCTTGGGCAAATATGAAGTTCATTCGGCATGATTGGAACGAAGTTTCGTTTAGTGCACCGCTTTGGTACGCGTGTAGTTTACGATACCATTAGGGACCCATCGTGCATGAATATTTCGTGATCGACTCGGACGTACTCAAAATGCTTGTCGAAATGGGATAGGGCATATAAGAAGTCCATTCAGGAGTTTGACACCAATTTTCCTTTCGTGCATCGCTTCCGTCCTGACGCAGCTTGCGTAACACCTTGCGACCCGTCATGAGGGATGTTTTCACACTCACTCGGACGTATTCGAAATGAATGCGAATCAGTAGCAGCAATGCATGGAAAGTCCACTCGCAGCTTTGGCCTACATTTTCCTTTCGTAGCTTCGTTTTGATACGCACGCAGCCTTGCGATGCCCGTTGGCTCCTATCGCTGGGAAATGTTTTGCACCGACCGGATGCAACAGAATGCATGCCGAAATGAGCTTGGGCACACATGAACTCTATTCAGGGTGTCTGCCGCAAGCTTCCTTTTCGTACTCGTTACGCAACGAACGTGACATGTAGTACCATTTGTCTTGTTGGTTTAGCTCCGTCAGGGTTGAGCCCAAATTGCCTCGCTAAAATGAGCTACGGCGGACATGAAGTCCATTCTCGTTGATTGACACTCACTTCATCTTATGCGTTGTTTTCTTGTGAAAATCCTTGCACGAAAACAAGATTGCCAGATAGGAATGTTTCACACGACTCGGAAAGATTCAAAACGCATGCCGAAATGTGCTTAAGCATATATGAAGTTCATTCGGCATGTTTGGAATAATGTTTTGTTTTTTGCACAATTCTCGTACGCGTGTAGTTTACATTACCATTAGGGACCCATTGTGCATGAATGTTTCGCTTCGAGCCGGACGTACTCGAAACGCTTGTTGAAATGGGCTAGGGCGCATATGAAGCCCATTCGGGGAGTTTGACACCGAGTTTTGTTTCGTGCATCGTTTTCATTCGGACGCAGCTTGCAGTACCCCTTGTGACCCGTCGCGGAGGGATGTTTCACACTCACTCGGACGTATTCAAAATGAATGCAGAATTGTGCTAAAACGCACAAGAGAACATCGTAAGTTAGTTCTGGGCGTTTGACACTCAGTTTCGTTTCGTGCATCGCTTTCGATTTTTTCAGCTTAGGAACTCGTCGTTGTGGAATATTTCACGGCGACTCGGACGGATTCGAAACGCATGCCTAAATGAGTTACAACACATGTGAATTGCATTCGGTGTGTTTGGCACCCGGCTTCATTCCGTTCACCGTTTTCGCTTCGTGCCGCAATGTTTCATTTTGGCGTGCTAGGTTGCAGCGTGTAAGGTTCTTGCCATAACGTTCCATTTCATGCATCATTTTCGGCGTCCGTGGTGTCTGCCACAATGTGTCATTTCGTGCATCATTTTCATTTTCGAATGGCTTCCGCTGCAGTGCCCGTTGGGACGCGTCGTGCAGGAATGTTTCAGACCTACTCGAATGGATTCGATACAAATGATGAAAAGCACTAGCAAACATCATAAGTTCTTTCGGGCGCTTGGCACTCGGTTACGCTTTCGTGCATCGGTTTCGTTTGTACTCAGCTTTTATTACCCGTGGAAACCCGTCGTGGTGGAACATTTGACACCGATTCGGACATATTCAAAATGCATGCTGAAATGAGTATATGAATTCCACTCGATGTGTTTGGCACTCAGTTTCATCTCGTGCAACGTTTTCGAACGGGCGCCGCTTGTTGTATTCGTTCGTGCTCATCGCGCAGAAATGTTTCACAACAACTCGGGCGGACTCGAAATGCATGCCGGAATGTGCTTGGGCAAATATGAAGTTCATTCGGCATGATTGGAACGAAGTTTCGTTTCGTGCACCGTTTTGATGCAGCGTGTAGTTCTGATGCCATTAGGGACCCATCGTGCATGAATATTTCGCATCGACTCGGACGTACTCGAAATGCTTGTCGAAATGGGATAGGGCATATATGAAGTCCATTCAGGGAGTTTGACACCAATTTTCCTTTCGTGCATCGTTTCCGTCCGGACGCAGGTTGCGGAACACCTTGCGACCCGTCGCGGAGGGATGTTTCCACACTCACTCGGACGTATTCGAAATGAATGCAGAACTGTAGCAACAATGCATGGAATGTCCACTCGCGCAGTTTGGCCTACATTTTCCTTTCGTGCTTCGTTTTGATACGCACGCAGCTTGCAGTGCCCGTTGGCTCCTATCGCGGGGAAATGTTTTGCACCGACCCGGATGCAACAGAATGCATGCGAAATGAGCTTGGGCACACATGAACTCTATTCAGTGGTGTCTCGCCAAGCTTTCTTTTCGTGCTCGTTACGCACGAGCGTGACATGTAGTACCATTTGTCGTGTAGGTTTCGCACCGACACGGATGAGCCCAAATTGCCTGCTAAAATGAGCTACGGCAGACATGAAGTCCATTCTGGTCGATTGACACTCAGCTTCATCTTATGCGTCGTTTTCTTGTGAAAATCCTTGCACGCAACAAGTACTGCGTCACAGAGGAATGTTTCACACGACTCGGAAAGATTCAAAACGCATGCCGAAATGTGCTTGGGCATATATGAAGTTCATTCGGCATGTTTGAAACAATGTTTTGTTTTTTGCACCATTCTAGAACGCGTGTAGTTTACATTACCATTAGGGACCCATTGTGCATGAATGTTTCGCTTCGAGCCGGACGTACTCGAAACGCTTGCTGAAACGGGCTAGGGCGCATATGAAGCCCATTCGGGGAGTTTGACACCGAGTTTCGTTTCGTGCATCGTTTTCATTCGGACGCAGCTTGCAGTACCCCTTGTGACCCATCGCGGAGGGATGTTTCACACTCACTCGGACGTATTCAAAATGAATGCAGAATTGTGCTGAAACGCACAAGCGAACATCGTAAGTTAGTTCTGGGCGTTTGGCACTCAGTTTCGTTTCGTGCATCGCTTTCGATTTTTTCAGCTTAGGAACTCGTCGTTGTGGAATATTTCACGGCGACTCGGACGGATTCGAAATGCATGCCTAAATGAGTTACAACACATGTGAATTGCATTCGGTGTGTTTGGCACCCGGCTTCATTCCGTTCACCGTTTTCGCTTCGTGCCGCAATGTTTCATTTTGGTGTGCTAGGTTGCAGCGTGTAAGGTTCTTGCCATAACGTTCCATTTCGTGCATCATTTTCGGCGTGCGTGGTGTCTGCCACAATGTGTCATTTCGTGCATCATTTTCATTTTCGAATGGCTTCCGCTGCAGTGCCCGTTGGGACGCGTCGTGCAGGAATGTTTCAGACCTACTCGAATGGATTCGATACAAATGATGAAAAGCACTAGCAACATCATAAGTTCTTTCGGGGCGTTTGGCACTCGGTTCTGTTTCGTGCATCGGTTTCGTTTGTATTCAGCTTTTATTGCCCGTGGGAACCCGTCGTGGTGGAACATTTGACACCGACTCAGACATATTAAAAATGCATGCCGAAATGAGTGTATGAATTCCACTCGATGTCTTTGGTACTCAGTTTCATCTCGTCCAACGTTTTTGAACGGGCGCCGCTTGTTGTATTCGTTCGTGCTCATCGCGCAGAAATGTTTCACAACAACTCGGGCGGACTCGAAATGCATGCCGGAATGTGCTTGGGCAAATATGAAGTTCATTCGGCATGATTGGTACGAAGTTTCGTTTCGTGCACCGTTTTGGTACGCGTGTAGTTTACAGTACCATTAGGGACCCATCGTGCATGAATATTTTGCATCGACTCGAACGTACTCGAAATGCTTGTCGAAATGGGATAGGGCATATATGAAGTCCATTCGGGGAGTTTGACACCAATTTTCCTTTCATGCATCGTTTCCGTCCGGACGCAGCTTGCAAACACCTTGCGACCCGTCGCGGAGGGATGTTTCCACACTCACTCGGACGTATTCGAAATGAATGCAGAACTGTAGCAGCAATGCATGGAAAGTCCACTCGCGCAGTTTGGCCTACATTTTCCTTTCGTGCTTCGTTTTGATACGCACGCAGCTTGAAGTGCCCGTTAGCTCCTATCGCGGGGAAATGTTTTGCACCGACCCGGATGCAACAGAAATGCATGCCGAAATGAGCTTGGGCACACATGAACTCTCTTCAGGGTGTCTGCTGCAAGTTTTCTTTTTCGTGACTCGTTACGTACGAGCGTGACATGTAGTACCATTTGTCGTGTAGGTTTCGCGACCGACACGGATGAGCCAAAATTACCTGCTAAAATGAGCTACGGCGGACATGCGATCCATTCTCGTTGATTGACACTCGGCTTCATCTTATGCGTCGTTTTCTTGTGAAAATCCTTGCACGAAACAAGATTGCCAGCGGAGGAATGTTTCACATGACTCGGAAAGATTCAAAACGCATGCGAAATGTGCTTGGGCATATATGAAGTTCATTCGGCATGTTTGGAACAATGTTTTGTTTTTGCACCATTCTAGTACGCGTGTAGTTTACATTACCATTAGGGACCCATTGTGCATGAATGTTTCGCCGAGCCAGGCGTGCTCAAACGCTTGCTGAAATGGGCTAGGCGCATATGAAGTCCATTCGGGGAGTTTGACAACGAGTTTCGTTTCGTGCATCGTTTTCATTCGGACGCAGCCTTGCAAGACTTCTTGTGACCCGTCGCGGAGGGATGTTTCACACTCACTCGGACGTATTCAAAATGAATGCAGAATTGTGCTGAAACGCACGCGAACATCGTAAGTTAGTTAGGCGTTTGGCACTCGGTTCGTTTCGTGCATCGCTTTCGATTTTTCAGCTTAGGAACTCGTCGTTGTGGAATATTTCACGGCGACTGGACGACCAAACGCATGCCTAAATGAGTTACAACACATGTGAATTGCATTCGGTGTGTTTGGCACCCGGCTTCATTCCGTTCACCGTTTTCGCTTCGTGCCGCAATGTTTCATTTTGGCGTGCTAGGTTGCAGCGTGTAAGGTTATTGCCATAACGTTCCATTTCGTGCATCATTTTCGGCGTCCGTGGTGTCTGCCACAATGTGTCATTTCGTGCATCATTTTCATTTTCGAATGGCTTCCCATTTGCGGTGCCCAGTTGGGGACGCGTCATGCAGGAATGTTTCAGACCTACTCGAATGGATTCGATACAAATGATGAAAAGCACTAGCAAACATCATAAGTTCTTTCGGGGCGTTTGGCACTCGGTTCTGTTTCGTGCATCGGTTTCGTTTGTACTCAGCTTTTATTACCCGTGGGAACCCGTCGTGGTGGAACATTTGACACCGATTCGGACATATTCAAAATGCATGCTGAAATGAGTGTATGAATTCCACTCGATGTGTTTGGCACTCAGTTTCATCTCGTGCAACGTTTTCGAACGGGCGCCGCAAGTTGTATTCGTTCGTGCTCATCGCGCAGAAATGTTTCACAACAACTCGGGCGGACTCGAAATGCATGCCGGAATGTGCTTGGGCAAATATGAAGTTCATTCGGCATGATTGGAACGAAGTTTCGTTTCGTGCACCGTTTTGGTACGCGTGTAGTTTACAGTACCATTAGGGACCCATCGTGCATGAATATTTCGCATCGACTCGGACGTACTCGAGATGCTTGTCGAAATGGGATAGGGCATATATGAAGTCCATTCGGGGAGTTTGACACCAATTTTCCTTTCGTGCATCGTTTCCGTCCGGACGCAGCTTGCAGAACACCTTGCGACCCGTCATGAGGGATGTTTCCACACTCACTCGGACGTATTCAAATGAATGCAGAATCAGAGCAGGAATGCATGGAAAGTCCACTCGCGCAGTTTGGCCTACATTTTCCTTTCGTGCTTCGTTTTGATACGCACGCAGCTTGAAGTGCCCGTTGGCTCCTATCGCGGGGAAATGTTTTGCACCGACCCGGATTCAACAGAAATGTATGCTGAAATGAGCTTGGGCACGCATGAACTCTATTCAGGGTGTCTGCCGCAAGCTTTCTTTTCGTACTCGTTCTGGTACGAACGTGACATGTAGTACCATTTGTCGTGTAGGTTTCGCACCGACACGGATGAGCCCAAATTGCCTGTTAAAATGAGCTACGGCAGACATGAAGTCCATTCTCGCTGATTGACACTCAGCTTCATCTTATGCGTCGTTTTCTTGTGAAAATCCTTGCACGAAACAAGACTGCCGTGGAGGAATGTTTCACACGACTCGGAAAGATTCAAAACGCATGCCGAAATGTGCTTGGGCATATATGAAGTTCATTCGGCATGTTTGGAACAATGTTTTGTTTTTTGCACCATTCTAGTACGCGTGTAGTTTACATTACCATTAGGGACCCATTGTGCATGAATGTTTCGCTTCGAGCCGGACGTACTCGAAACGCTTGCTGAAACGGGCTAGGGCGCATATGAAGCCCATTCGGGGAGTTTGACACCGAGTTTCGTTTCGTGCATCGTTTTCATTCGGACGCAGCTTGCAGTACCCCTTGTGACCCGTCGCGGAGGGATGTTTCACACTCACTCGGACGTATTCAAAATGAATGCAGAATTGTGCTGAAATGCACAAGCGAACATCGTAAGTTAGTTCTGGGCGTTTGGCACTCAGTTTCGTTTCGTGCATCGCTTTCGATTTTTTCAGCTTAGGAACTCGTCGTTGTGGAATATTTCACGGCGACTCGGACGGATTCGAAACGCATGCCTAAATGAGTTACAACACATGTGAATTGCATTCGGTGTGTTTGGCACCCGGCTTCATTCCGTTCACCGTTTTCGCTTCGTGCCGCAATGTTTCATTTTGGCGTGCTAGGTTGCAGCGTGTAAGGTTCTTGCCATAACGTTCCATTTCGTGCATCATTTTCGGCGTCCGTGGTGTCTGCCACAATGTGTCATTTCGTGCATCATTTTCATTTTCGAATGGCTTCCGCCGCGATTGCCGTTGGGACGCGTCGTGCAGGAATGTTTCAGACCTACTCGAATGGATTCCATACAAATGATGAAAAGCACTAGCAAACATCATAAGTTCTTTCGGGGCGTTTGGCACTCGGTTCTGTTTCGTGCATCGGTTTCGTTTGTACTCAGCTTTTATTACCCGTGGGAACCCGTCAGGGTGGAACATTTGACACCGATTCGGACATATTCAAAATGCATGCTGAAATGAGTGTATGAATCCCACTCGATGTGTTTGGCACTCAGTTTCATCTCGTGCAACGTTTTCGAACGGGCGCCGCTTGTTGTATTCGTTCGTGCTCATCGCGCAGAAATGTTTCACAACAACTCGGGCGGACTCGAAATGCATGCCGGAATGTGCTTGGGCAAATATGAAGTTCATTCGGCATGATTGGAACGAAGTTTCGTTTCGTGCACCGTTTTGGTACGCGTGTAGTTTACAGTACCATTAGGGACCCATCGTGCATGAATATTTCGCATCGACTCGGACGTACTCGAAATGCTTGTCGAAATGGGATAGGGCATATATGAAGTCCATTCGGGGAGTTTGACACCAATTTTCCTTTCGTGCATCGTTTCCGTCCGAACGCAGCTTGCGTAACACCTTGCGACCCGTCATGAGGGATGTTTCCACACTCACTTTCGGACGTATTCGAAATGAATGCAGAATCAGAGCGAGAATGCATGGAAAGTCCACTCGCGCAGTTTGGCCTACATTTTCCTTTCGTGCTTCGTTTTGATACGCACGCAGCTTGAAGTGCCCGTTGGCTCCTATCGCGGGGAAATGTTTTGCACCAACCCGGATGCAACAGAAATGCATGCTGAAATGAGCTTGGGCACACATGAACTCTATTCAGGGTGTCTGCCGCAAGCTTTCTTTTCGTACTCGTTCTGGTACGAACGTGACATGTAGTACCATTTGTCTGTAGGTTTCGCACCGACACGGATGAGCCCAAATTGCCTGCTAAAATGAGCTACGGCAGACATGAAGTCCATTCGGTTGATTGACACTCGGCTTCATCTTATGCGTCGTTTTCTTGTGAAAATCCTTGCACAAAAACAAGACTGTCATGAGGAATGTTTCACACGACTCGGAAAGATTCAAAACGCATGCCGAAATGTGCTTGGGCATATATGAAGTTCATTCGGCATGTTTGGAACAATGTTTTGTTTTTTGCACCATTCTAGTACGCGTGTAGTTTACATTACCATTAGGGACCCATTGTGCATGAATGTTTCGCTTCGAGCCGGACGTACTCGAAACGCATGCTGAAAGCAGGCTAGGGCGCATATGAAGCCCATTCGGGAGTTTGACACCGAGTTTCGTTTAGTGCATCGTTTTCATTCTGACGCAGCTTGCAAGACTTCTTGTGACCCGTCATGAGGGATGTTTCACACTCACTCGGACGTATTCAAAATGAATGCGGAATTGTGCTGAAACGCACGCGAACATCGTAAGTTAGTTCAGGCGTTTGGCACTCGGTTCGTTTCATGCATCGCTTTCGATTTTTCAGCTTAGGAACTTCGTCGTTGTGGAATATTTCACGGCGACTCGGACGATTCAAACGCATGCCTAAATGAGTTACAACACATGTGAATTGCATTCGGTGTGTTTGGCACCGGGCTTCATTCTGTTCACCGTTTTCGCTTCGTGCCGCAATGTTTCATTTTGGCGTGCTAGGTTGCAGCGTGTAAGGTTCTTGCCATAACGTTCCATTTCGTGCATCATTTTCGGCGTCCGTGGTGTCTGCCACAATGTGTCATTTCGTGCATCATTTTCATTTTCGAATGGCTTCCGCTGCAGTGCCCGTTGGGACGCGTCGTGCAGGAATGTTTCAGACCTACTCGAATGGATTCGATACAAATGATGAAAAGCACTAGCAAACATCATAAGTTCTGCTGGGCGAGATCCACTCCCATTGCTTCCAAAGTTCCCACGGGTGTTCACCATCTGTCGATTTGCTCTAGGTTTAGAGATGAGAGGGAAACAAGAATAGACAAGTAATATGGAACTTATGCGGGGCGAAAGGTGTAACCTTAAGGTCCAACTTTATTATTAATAACTTGGTATGGCTGCTTACAATGCCTAAGGGCCTTGCAACACATACTGCACACTCAGCAAACAAAGCAAATCCAAATCGAACTAACTCTGGAGTCTAACGCCTAGAGGGTGACTCTTTATTCTATGTCTCGACTCGGCGAAGGAGTCTCACTATAGAACCTATGCTCACTCATCGAGAAAACCTCCACGGCCTGGGTACGGATGCTGTGGCATAGGCGCGAAACAATCGCCATGTCCAAAGAATCGTGTCCTCTATGGTAGTCGAAGAAGCGGTGTCCTCATCGAGATCTGATTCCTCCGGATCTGGCTCATGTAGCTCGAGCATCGGCTCTGGGTCTGGTCCGCATAAAGTCATCTCCAACTCGTCAATCCTTCGTAGAAGGTGTGCCACATACTCTTGAGCTTCCCGCCATCTCTGCTCTTCTCTCGCCGTGATCTCCTTGCGGGCCTTCGTAGCTCCTTGCTTGTATTATCTAGTACATCCTCCTGGGCGATTTACGAATCGTGCCAATTGTGTAACCGTGGCATCCTCATCCTGAATCTCCTTCGGTCGAGAAGGTTATCGCTGCGGATGGTAACGGAACACCGTGCTCTCCAACTCTCGGGCGTAGATACGGGTAATGTGCGCATTGCGCCGTCGTGATACTTCTTGGATACCCATCTGCATTGTAGATCTCTGGCGGTAAAGTGTATCGAGGCGATTGCACTGGCCCTTTTTCCTAGCAGTACCTCAATCCTCACGTCACAAGCCTTGATCAATCCCGCTTGTCCGATCACTTCCACTTGGTATTGGGGCTTCTCAAAATCTCCGAGAGTCTCAGAGCATATGCCAAAGTTCCGCTGGCGTGACCAACTCCTAGATCAACGTAGTTGAACTCTTCCTCCATCCTGTCACAAGAGTGCTTTACGTAAGAACTCTAATTTTTAAATTGTGACAAGGTAAGGGAAAATTTCAGCAAGAGACAAGAAAAGAGAGAAGGGGGTAAGTCGAGATGTCATTTCTTGTCTTCACAAATTTTTAGCTTTAGAAAATAGGTTTTATCCTCACTACGACCATTCTAACTTAGGGTTGAGCCTACAGTCAAGTATGGCTCTGATACCACCTCTGTCGGGACCCCGAATTTGCAAATCCGGACCCTCTGTGTATTCAGCACTAGTCCAGGAACGCGCTAGTGCACACAGTCTTAACATCGGTAAATATCACAATCATACCAATCGATATTACCCAAGTACTTTATTTAAATAACCAAAGGGTTACTTGACCTTATGGCCAAGGTACAAATATATGCCTTGCAAGGCGAAACTTATTAAAAGAGAAATAACAGCAGCGGAAAATCAAATAAACTTCGTGGCGCCATCCAGTATACCACAGGCAACTGACTGGGCTCGCATCCCTAAGTAGACGGATCCTCTTGGAACTCCTCCTCCGAAACTGGTGTAGTCTCCTCTTCAACTGGTATTGTGTTGAGGCAAGGGTGAGTACTTGGTACTCAGCAAGTCATGCACAGAATGCAAGCTAATATACTATATGCATGGCTTGGTACAAAGGAATAGCTCAGGGTATATTTGCAGTAAGCAGCTTTTGACAAGTAATAAAAGTAGATTCGAAAGCAGTAGAAATAAGTAAAGCATAAATAACTTTTCAAGAAGTTTAACAAACATTTTTCCCATCCTACACCATATTTCCATCACCTTCCTTGTTAAACCAACCCATCTTTTCAAAACCAAGTTATTTTCGTAAAGTCTACCCCTTGACTGTAATTCCGAGCATTGTCCGATCGTGGACTCGGCTATTCAAATAGATTCTACACTCTGCAGAGGTTATGCACTTTACCCACAAGATACAAATCAAACACCACAAAGGCGAAGTTCCGTAACAAAGCCTTTCTAAGCCTCAAACAACACAGTGGTCCTCTCCGGACGTGCTCTACACCATCCCTTCCCTTAGCCAAGGCGAAGTATGGGACCAACACACCGTTAGATGGGTACCTGGCCACGACCACGATACGCTCCCCGCACAATCACACAAGCGGTGTAATCGACACCACTGAGGCTCCACAAGTGAGTCCTTAGCGACTTAGTCAACTAGGGCCGTCCCATTCCAGCCATGTGGTTGCAAGTATGACCCAGTTCAAAGGCTTGCAAGGTTAAGTCCTTAGAGTGACCAGGGCAAGACTACCCTAAACCAAATCATCACTCCCAATGCCACAACCGCCCACCTGATTACTCTTGCCACATGCCCTGGCCGAAATCATGTTTATCAAACCCCGCTTGATTACCATGCACCACGTGCCGTCAACATCACATGATACTTTTCCAAAACAGGTTCAATATATCATTAAGTCCATATTAGCATTTGATTGTCCAAAATCATGTCATGAGCACGTAAGGTGCTCTAAGCAAGATACTACAACGGTCTAAACCCATGTTGGCAATTTAATAATGTCCAACTAGTAAACCACAACTAGGGTGACAAAGGGTCATGGCACATACTTAAGTAATCAAGGTGTCATATAGCAAATTGGTATTTATCTAACCCCATGTTTAAACAAAGTATCTTTCTAATTGAACTAGCATGCAATAGTTTAAATCAAAATAGATTTGAAATAGGATCAACATGGTCAAAGCACAACTTGCCTTCAAAAGTACTTGCTCTTGGTCTTGAGTTGGATCCTGAGTCAATACTTCTCCTTCGAATCCTTAGGCACTTCAACGCTCTACTCGTAAAGCGTGCAAATAGCAAATACACAAATAAACAATAGGCAAAAACATCCCAAAACTCCAAATAAAATCCATAAACAGAGAGAACATAATTTTCTGGATTTTTAGAAACTGGAATCATCAAATTTGGAGTTAAAACGCAAAAGTTATGATTATTTAAAGTTTAAATAATCAATTAAATAATTTTACAGAGAAAAACTTTAGTCCAAAAATTAAATAAAATTCATATTTAGGTAGATCTCAATTTTATACAAATTTAGAAATTTGAATCACTCAAATCGGAGTTGAAACGCAAAAGTTATAAGCGTTTGAAGTTTTGAAATTCAAATCAATTATTAAACCGATTTATTAAATCATTTTCTTTTTTTTCGGAAATTAATTATTGCGTCAGCAAGGACACGTGGCAGCCTCTGATTGGCTGGCTGACGTCAGCCGGTCCATGGACTTGGTCCACGCTTGGCTCGGGTCTACGGTGGACTCGGTCCACGGCTCCGCGTGAGCCTGACAGGTGGGTCCACTCGGGTGACGTCATTCTTGGCGTCGGCCGGGGCTCACCACGGTGCGACATGTGGGACCCATCGTGGCGTCATGGGTGACGTCGGCGCTCGGCTGGGACGGCCCGACATCTTGAGCCCTTCGACACGCGGGCCCAGCGTGTCGGCGTCCTGCCTGCCAGCGTGCGTGGGCCAGCGCCACCGCGTCGGTCCAACTTCCCGACACGTGGCGCAATCACGGCCGTTGGTTTGAAAATCAACGGCGCGGATTAGATCCAGTGTTGACGCGTTTGGGTTAACGCATTGATTTCGGACCGTTGGATCTAGATCCGATGGTCGAGATTAGATCTGGAAATCGTAACGCAATCTCACCGTGCGATGACGTGGCGTGATCTCGAGCGTTGGATCTTGATCGGACGGCTGAGAGAGCTCGCGGTCCGGCGATGGCTTGCGGCGGCACCGGCTCACCGGCGCGGAGGACGACGACCTTGCCGACGGCGTTTCTGGCGCGCTCCGGCGAAGTGAGAGATCCCCTCGGGTGCGTCTCGTCGCGGTGAGTCCGGATCTGGGGTCAACGGCGGCAGGGGACGGCGGACGGCGGCGGAACGAAGCAAAGACCGTGGCGGAGCGGCGCGCAACTACGGCGAGCTCGCACGGCTAAACGGCGGCGGCTTTGCCTCGGTGAAGTAGAGAAGGGAGGGCGCGGGATCACGGCGGTCCTCGGGGTACGCCCCGGGCTTTAAATAGCCTCGGCGTCCGTGCAGAAAACGGAGACCTAGTTTTCCACGGCGGCGGACACGGCGGCGGAGTCCGGCTCGGACTCGGGCGGAGACGACGACGGAGAGCCGTACCGCGTGTACGATCAACGGCCACGATCGCCGCGGGCGCGACCGGTCCGGTCGGACACGGCTCGGGTCGAGTCGAGGCGGATCTCGGTACCGTTGGATTTTGATCCAACGGTTGGGATTGATTAGGAGTTAGGAGTGGGTTCGGTCGAGTCACGTGGCTCGGGTCGGACTCGAGTCCGACTTCGGGTTCCGACTTGGTCGGATGAACAAGATACTTGACCCGAGTTTGATTTTCCAGCGATTTAATATTTAAAATAATTCCTAGTAATTTATTTAATTCATTAAAAATAGCAAATGACTCGAAAAAATCCTTAAAAATTCTGGAAAATACTTTGGATCATTTTGGACTCCAAATAAAATATTTCCAACAAAATTTTATTTGCAAAATTAAATTCTTTAATTATTTCAAAATGGAATAAATTCAAATAAATTCCAATTAAATCCAAATAAATTCCAGAAAATTCCAAAATTCACCAAAGTGCCGAATCACACATGAATTTAGGACAAGTAAAATTTTGGGGTGTTACAAACCTCCCTTAATAGAATCTCGTCCCGAGATTCAGGGCTTACTAAAGGAATAGATTTGGAAATTCTTTCTTCAAATCCTCTTCACTCCCTAAGTCGCCGCTTTCTTGATGGTTGTCTTTGCCGAACTCTACAAAAGCGGGTTGACTTGTTTCTAGTTTCTCGATCCATTGTGTCTAGAATCCTCACGGATACTCCTTATAAGTCAAATCCTCTTGCAACTCAATTGACTCTAGCGGTGTCTGTTCTCAGAACTCGGAGACACTTCTTCAATCGGGACACATGGAATACATCATGTACTCCTGCTAACGATCGTGGCAACTCCGGTGATAAGCAACTTCGCCTCTGCTGCTCAAAATCTTAAATGGTCCAACATAACGGGTGCAAGTTTCCCTTTGGCATGGAACCTCTTAACTCCCCGAGAGGCGTAACTCTGAGGTATACAAAGTCTTCTCGTTCAAAACTCAAATCTCGGCGACGATTGTCAAGATAACTCTTACATCGAGATTGGGCTATCTTCAACCTTTCCCTAATCATAGCGATCCGCTTCTTCACCTCTTGAAGAATATCAGGCCCAAAGACACGGCGCTCGCCGGTCTCATTCCAATTCAATGGCGTCCGACAGGGTCGACCATACAAAGGCCTCAAAAGGTGACATCTCAGAACTAGCCTGATAACTATTGTTGTAATCGAACTCGGCATACGGCAAACTTTTATCCCAAGAGGTAGCATAAGCCAATGCACAAGCTCTTAACATATCCTCCGAATCTGGTTGACTCTTTCAGTCTGTCCATCCGTCTGTGGATGATAAGTCAGATCTTGAAGTTTAAACGGGTTCCCATGGCTTCATGCAACTTATTCCGTAACCTTGAGGTAAATTGGGTACCTCTCGTCCGATACAATCCTCTTTGGCACTCCGTGCAAACAAACAATCCTGATCATGTATAATTCTGCTAATTTATCTCCCGAGTAAGTGGTCTTCACGGGGATAAAATGGGCTACTTTAGTCAAGCGATCCACTATAACCCATATGGAGTCATAACCTCCTTGAGTCTTCGGCAAACCGGTAATGAAATCCATTCCGATTTCCTCCCACTTCCACTCAGGTATCTTCAGCGGCTGTAGCAATCCTGCTGGTCTCTGATGCATTGCCTTGACTCTCTGGCATACGTCGCACAATGCAACATGCTCGGCAACTTCACGTTTCATACTCGGCCACCAGAATCTCTCCTTCAGATCCTGATACATCTTGGCGCTTCCAGGATGAATCGAGTACTTGGAGTCATGGGCTTCTTCCAAAATCAGTCGCTTTAACTCCTCCTTGTTAGGCACACAAATCCGACCCTTCATCCATAACGTGCCTTGCTCATCCAACTTGAAGTCCTCTGCCTTGCCTTCCTCCTTGACGGACTTAATCCTGCGGATCTTGTCATCATCCTTCTGTCCTTCTCGGATCTGATCCTCTAGGGTAGGCTTTACTTCTAATGCGGCCAAGAATCCGCTAGGTACTACCTCAATCTTCATTTTCTGGAAATCCTCACACAACTCATCCTGACTTGTGGCTAGCAACGCACTCACGGTATGGCTTTTCCGACTCGGGCGTCGGCTACTACGTTGGCCTTCCCGGGATGGTAATGGATTCCAACATTATAGTCCTTGATCAACTCTAGCCATCTCCTTTGCCTCATATTCAGATCCGACTGGGTGAATATGTACTTAAGGCTCTTATGATCCGTATATACTTCACATCTGTTTCCAATCAGATAGTGACGCCATATCTTCAAAGCATGCACTACGGCGGCTAACTCTAGGTCATGTGTCGGATAATTTTCCTCATGCGGCCTCAATCGCCTTGATGCATAAGCAACGACCTTTCCATTCTGCATCAAAGACACATCCGAGTCCTTGGCGCGATCGTCACAATAAATGTCGAAGCTTTGAGCAACATCCGGTAGAACTAACACCGGTCTTGATGTCAATCGCTTCTTCACTCCTGAAATCCTTCCTCACATCAAGCGTCCATGCAAACTTCTTTTCCTTCTTCAAGCAATTGCGTAAGAGGTTTCGCGATTGTCGAAAAGCCTTCAATGAAACGGCGGTAGTATCCTGCCATTCCAAGGAAACTCCGAATGCAGGTCACAGTCTTGGCTGCTCCCAATGTAACACAGCCTCTACTTTGCTTGGATCTACTGGCGACTCCTTCAAGGGTCATTACATGTCCAAGAAACTCCACCTTGTCCTTCCAAAAATCACACTTGCTGAACTTGGCGAAAAGTTGCTGTTCCTCGCCTTTTCCAAAACTCGCCTTAAGTGTTCGGCATGTTCATCCTCTGTCTTGGAGTAGATTAGGATATCGTCTATGAACACGACGACAAACTTGTCCAAATATTCCATGAACACCTTATTCATCATATTCATGAAATAAGTGGCGATTCGTTAAATCAAAGGACATAAATCAGTAAACTCGTAATGTCCATATCTTGACGAGAATGCGCCTTGAATATCCTCTCGATCGGATCTTCAATCGATGGTATCCCGATCTCAGATCAATCTTGGAGAAAACTCCGGCTCCTCTTAATCGATCAAACAAATCATCAATCCTGGGTAGCGGATACTTATTCTTCACGGTGACTTCGTTGAGTGCACGGTAGTCAATGCACATCCTGAAACTCCCGTCCTTCTTCTTGACAAACAAAACTGTGCTCCCCACGGCGACTAACTCCTCGATAAATCCTTTCTCCATTAACTCTTCTAGTCAAGCTTTCTTCATTTCTACCAACTCCTCGGTGGACATCCGATAGGGTCTCTTTGCTATCGGTGCTGCATCTTGCACAAGCTCTACCACAAACTCTATGTCCCCTGTCTGGCGGCATACCAGGTAGATCCTCGGGAAAAACATCGGGTACTCATTCACTACTTTGGGACATCCTCTATGTCGATTGCCTTGGTACTGTTAACCATCAATCGTCCATCTCTAATCGCAGTGGCTTGAAATTCCACTTTCTTCCCACACTGCTCTCGATCGAGATAGTCCTTCGTCCACAATCCAATACGGCCTTGTGCTTGGATAACCAATCCATTCCCAATATAACGTCTAGGGTCTGAGTCTCCAAAATTATAAGGTTTGCTAGGAACTCTATTCCATCTATTAGTATTCTCACCCCGGAACATCCTACTTCCGTTCGAGTTCGGAACCAGGGTTTGAACTAAAAGCATGCACTTAAGTCTTGCAATCCTTAACTCATTTCTAGTAGCAAAGCCTTGCGAAACAAACGAATGCGAAGCTCCAGAGTCAAACAAAATCAAGCAGGTGTAGTCGAGTTAACAAGTAACTTACCCAAAGATGACGTCCGTAGCATTCTCAGCATGCATCTGCGGTGACATGGTTGACTCGGCCTCTCACCACGGCCTGGGTGTGGCTCCCTGTCTTTGGCGCCCTAGCTGGGTGGTTCCTAGATTGAAGCGAATCGGGGTCACTCTCGCTGTCTTCTTTGGGCAATCATGGCAAAGTGTCCTGGCTCGTTGCGCTTGTAATAGCGCCTCACTGTTCCTTCTTTGTTGCTCGAGTAGTGTTTCTAGCGGGGCTGGGTCCGATAGTTCGATTGGCAGGTCTTGGTCTTTGGAGAGGGTGTCCTTGTTGCGTCTCGTGGTTGGAATCAAGAATTGATTTGGTGCAACTCTCAAGCGCCGCTATGCGTTCCCTGGCGTGATCCTTGCTGTTGCATCCTGCGCTTCCTGTTCTCATCCAGTTCCTTGCGCTTGTCCTCAAGAATAAGCGCCTTATTCACCAATTCTTGGAAATCTGGAAAGGTGTGGGTGATCAACCCTACTTGCAATCCTGAGTTGAGTCCCTTCATAAAACGAGACTGTCTGGATTTATCTGTCGCTACATCCTCAGGTGCGTAGCGTGCTAGCTGGGTGAACTTGTTCAGGTAGTCGGCCACTGGCTGATTACCTTGTTTCAGTGCTCTGAACTCCTCCTTCTTAAGGTCCATGATTCCTTCAGGCACGTGATAATCGCTTAATGCAAACAGTGAACTCTTCCCAAGTGATATCTTGGGGTTCTCTGCGTGCACAGAAGTTCTCCCACCATTCGTAATGTTCCTTCCAAGCGATGAGAAGCGTAAAGTACCTTCTCATTCCCTATGCATTGAGCTATGTGTAGCTTCCTCTCAATTGATCTTAACCAATCATCGGCCTCCAATGGATTGGCATTCCCAGAGAAAGTGGGTGGGTGAGTTCTCATGAACTCGACGGCCTTGTATTCGCGTGGTCCCCGATTAACTTGATTAGCGGTGGCCTGAGCAAAGGACGTGCTGCATTTGTTGCATCATAGCATGCATCAACTGAGTCTGGGCAGCAAGAAACGCTCCGAAATTCTGCATATCCAAGTGGCGGTCTTTGGTGCTCCATCATTGGGGTTTTCTCATTGGCGAGATCCACTCCCATTGCTTCCAAAGTTCCCACGGGTGTTCACCATCCTGTCGATTTGCTCTAGGTTTAGAGATGAGAGGGAAACAAGAATAGACAAGTAATATGGAACTTATGCGGGGCGAAAGGTGTAACCTTAAGGTCCAACTTTATTATTAATAACTTGGTATGGCTGCCATAATGCCTAAGGGCCTTGCAACACATACTGCACACTCAAGAAACAAAGCAAATCCAAATCGAACTAACTCTCGAGTCTAACGCCTAGAGGGTGACTCTTTATTCTATGTCTCGACTCGTGAAGGAGTCTCACTATAGAACCTATGCTCACTCATCGAAAACCTCCACGGCACGGGTACGGATGTCGTGGCATAGGCGCGAAACAATCGCCATGTCCAAAGAATCGTGTCCTCTATGGTAGTCGAAGAAGCAAAGGTTCCTCATCGAGATCTGATTCCTCTGGATCTCGGCTCATGTAGCTCGAGTCTTGGCTCTGGTCCGGTCCGTACAAAGTCATCTCCAACTCGTCAATCCTTCGTAGAAGGTGTGCCACATACTCTTGAGCTTCCCGCCATCTGTTCTTCTCTGTCGTGATCTCCTTGCGGGCCTTCTGTAGCTCCTTGCTTGTATTATCTAGTACATCCTCCTGGGCGGCATTTACGAATCGTGCCAACTGTGTAACCGTTGCATCCTCATCCTGAATCTCCTTCGGGTCGATAAGGTTATCGCTTAGCGGATGGTAACTGAACACCGTACTCTCCAACTCTCTGGCGTAGATACTGGTAATGTGCCGCATTGCGCTTCGTGTTACTTCTTGGATACCGATCTGTTTTGTAGATCTCCTGGCGGTCTGGTGTATCGAGGCGATTGCCTGGCCCTTTTTCCTAGCAGGTACCTCAATCCTCACGTCACAAGCCTTGATCAATCCCGCTTGTCTGATCACTTCCACTTGGTATTGGGGCTTCTCAAAATCTCCGAGAGTCTGTAGCATATGCCAAAGTTCCGCGGCGTGACCAACTCCTAGATCAACGTAGTTGAACTCTTCCTCCATCTGTCACAAGAGTGCTTTACGTAAGAACTCGGAATTTTTAAATTGTGACAAGGTAAGGGAAAATTTCAGCAAGAGACAAGAAAAGAGAGAAGGGGGTAAGTCGAGATGTCATTTCTTGTCTTCACAAATTTTTAGCTTTAGAAAATAGGTTTTATCCTCACTACGACCATTCTAACTTAGGGTTGAGCCTACAGTCAAGTATGGCTCTGATACCACCTCTGTCGGGACCCCGAATTTGCAAATCCGGACCCTCTGTGTATTCAGCACTAGTCCAGGAACGCGCTAGTGCACACAGTCTTAACATCGGTAAATATCACAATCATACCAATCGATATTACCCAAGTACTTTATTTAAATAACCAAAGGGTTACTTGACCTTATGGCCAAGGTACAAATATATGCCTTGCAAGGCGAAACTTATTAAAAGAGAAATAACAAAGAAAGGAAAATCAAATAAACTTCGTGGCGTCATCCAAAGATACCACAGTGCAACTGATCGGGCTCGCATCCCTAAGTAGACGGATCCTCTTGGAACTCCTCCTCCGAACCGGTGTAGTCTCCTCTTCAACTGGTATTGTGTTGAGGCAAGGGTGAGTACTTGGTACTCAAAGAAGTCATGCACGTAATGCAAGCTAATATACTATATGCATGGCTTGGTACAAAGGAATAGCTCAGGTATATTTGCGAAGCAACTTTTGACAAGTAATAAAAGTAGATTCGAAAGCGATGAGAAATAAGTAAAGCATAAATAACTTTTCAAGAAGTTTAACAAACATTTTTCCCATCCTACACCATATTTCCATCACCTTCCTTGTTAAACCAACCCATCTTTTTCAAAACCAAGTTATTTTCGTAAAGTCTACCCCTTGACTGTAATTCCGAGCATTGTCCAAGATCAGTGGACTCGGCTATTCAAATAGATTCTACACTCTGCAGAGGTTATGCACTTTACCCACAAGATACAAACAAACACCACAAAGGCGAAGTTCCTCAGTAATAAAGCCTTTCGGAAGCCTCAAACAACACAGGTGGTCCTCTCCGATGCGTGCTCTACACCATCCCTTCCCTTAGCCAAGGCGAAGTATGGGACCAACACACCGTTAGATGGGTACCGCCACGCCCACGATACGCTCCCCGCACAATCACACAAGCGGTGTAATCGACACCCTGAGGCTCCACAAGTGAGTCCTTAGCGACTTAGTCAACTAGGGCCGTCCCATTCCGACCATGTGGTTGCAAGTATGACCCAGTTCAAAGGCTTGCAAGGTTAAGTCCTTAGAGTGACCAGGGCAAGACTACCCGAAAAACCAAATCATCACTCCCAATGCCACAACCGGCCCACCTGATTACTCTTGCCACATGCCCCGGCCGAAAATCATTTATCAAACCCCAGTTGATTACCATGCACCACGTGTCGTCAACATCACATGATACTTTTCCAAAACAGGTTCAATATATCATTAAGTCCATATTAGCATTTGATTGTCCAAAATCATGTCATGAGCACGTAAGGTGTCTAAGCAAGATACTACAACGGTCTAAACCCATGTTGGCAATTTAATAATGTCCAACTAGTAAACCACAACTAGGGTGACAAAGGGTCATGGCACATACTTAAGTAATCAAGGTGTCATATAGCAAATTGGTATTTATCTAACCCCCATGTTTAAACAAAGTATCTTTCTAATTGAACTAGCATGCAATAGTTTAAATCAAAATAGATTTCGAAATAGGATCAACATGGTCAAAGCACAACTTGCCTTCAAAAAGTACTTGCTCTTGGTCTTGAGTTGGATCCTGAGTCAATACTTCTCCTTCGAATCCTTCCGGCACTTCAACGCTCTACTCAGTAAAGCGTGCAAATAGCAAATACACAAATAAACAATAGGCAAAAACATCCCAAAACTCCAAATAAAATCCATAAACAGAGAGAACATAATTTTCTGGATTTTTAGAAACTGGAATCACAAATTTGGAGTTAAAGCATAAAAGTTATGATTATTTAAAGTTTAAATAATCAATTAAATAATTTTACAGAGAAAAACTTTAGTCCAAAAATTAAATAAAATTCATATTTAGGTAGATCTCAATTTTATACAAATTTAGAAATTTGAATCACTCAAATCGGAGTTGAAACGCAAAAGTTATAAGCGTTTGAAGTTTTGAAATTCAAATCAATTATTAAACCGATTTATTAAATCATTTTCTTTTTTCGAAATTAATTATTGCGCGTCGGCAGGACACGTGGCAGCCTCGATTGGCTGGCCGGCGTCGGCCGGTCCATGGACTTGGTCCACGCTTGGCTCGGGTCTCACGGTGGACTCGGTCCACGGCTCCACGTGAGGCCCGACATGTGGGTCCACTCGGGTGACGTCATTCTTGGCGTCGGCCGGGGCTCGGCCACGGTGCTGACATGTGGGACCCACTGCGGACGTCATGGGTGACGTCGGCGCCAGGCTGGGACGGCCGACATCGCGGCCCCTTCGACACGCGGGCCGCGTGTCGGCGTCCTGCCTGCCAGCGTCGCGTGGATTCGGCCCACCGCTGGCGTCGGTCCAACTTCCCGACACGTGGCGCAATCACGGCCGTTGGTTTGAAAATCAACGGCGCGGATTAGATCCAGTGTTGACGCGGTTGGGTTAACGCATTGATTTCGGACCGTTGGATCTAGATCCGATGGTCGAGATTAGATCTGGAAATCGTAACGCAATCTCACCGTGCGATGACGTGGCGTGATCTCGAGCGTTGGATCTTGATCGGACGGCTGAGAGAGCTCGCGGTCCGGCGATGGCTTGCGGCGGCACCGGCTCACCGGCGCGGAGGACGACGACCTTGCCGACGGCGTTTCTGGCGCGCTCCGGCGAAGTGAGAGATCCCCTCGGGTGCGTCTCGTCGCGGTGAGTCCGGATCTGGGGTCAACGGCGGCAGGGGACGGCGGACGGCGGCATTTAACGGGCAAAGACCGTGAGCGGGCGGCGGCGCAACTCACGGCGAAGCTCGCACGGCTAAGAAACGGGCGGCGGCTTTGCCTCGGTGAAGTAGAGAAGGAGGGCGCGGGATCACGGCGGTCCTCGGGTACGCCCCGGGCTTTAAATAGCCTCGGCGTCCGTGCAGAAAACGGAGACCTAGTTTTCCACGGCGGCGGACACGGCGGCGGAGTCCGGCTCGGACTCGGGCGGAGACGACGACGGAGAGCCGTACACGTGGCACGATCAACGGCCACGATCGCACGGGCGCGACCGGGTCCGGTCCGGACACGGCTCGGAGTCGAGTCGGCGGATCTCACTAGTTGGATTTTGATCCAACTGGTTGGGATTGATTAGGAGTTAGGAGTGGGTTCGGTCGAGTCACGTGGCTCGGTCGGACTCCGAGTCCGACTTCAGGTTCGACTTCGGTCGGATGAACAAGATTTGACCCGAGTTTGATTTTCCAGCGATTTAATATTTAAAATAATTCCTAGTAATTTATTTAATTCATTAAAAATAGCAAATGACTCAGAAAAATCCGGAAAAATTCTGGAAAATACTTTGGATCATTTTGGACTCAAATAAAATATTTCCAACAAAATTTTATTTGCAAAATTAAATTCTTTAATTATTTCAAAATGGAATAAATTCAAATAAATTCCAATTAAATCCAAATAAATTCCAGAAAATTCCAAAAATTCACCAAAGTGCCGAATCACACATGAATTTAGGACAAGTAAAATTTTGGGGTGCTACAAACCTCCCCCCCTTAATAGAATCTCGTCCCCGAGATTCAGGGCTTACTAAAGGAATAGATTTGGAAATTCTTTCTTCAAATCCTCTTCACTCCCTAAGTCGCCGCTTTCTTCATGGTTGCTCCTTTGAACTCTACAAAAGCGGGTTGACTTGTTTCTAGTTTCTCGATCCATTGTGTCTAGAATCCTCACTGATACTCATTATAAGTCAAATCCTCTTGCAACTCAATTGACTCTAGCGGTGTAATGCATTCCTCAGAACTCGGAGACACTTCTTCAATCGGGACACATGGAATACATCATGTACTCCTGCTAACTTATCGTGGGCAACTCCGGTGATAAGCAACTTCGCCTCATGCTCAAAATCTTAAATGGTCCAACATAGCAGGTGCAAGTTTCCCTTTGGCATGGAACCTCTTAACTCCCCGAGAGGCGTAACTCGAGGTATACAAAGTCTTCTGGTTCAAAACTCAAATCTCGGCGGCGATTGTCGCATAACTCTTCTCTCACGAGATTGGGCTATCTTCAACCTTTCCCTAATCATAGCGATCTGCTTCTTCAAACTCTTGAAGAATATCAGGCCCAAAGACACGCAAGGCTCGCCTCATTCCAATTCAATGGCGTCAGACAGGTCGACCATACAAAGGCCTCAAAAGGTGACATCTGTAAACTAGCCTGATAACTATTGTTGTAACTGAACTCGGCATACGGCAAACTTTTATCCCAAGAGGTAGCATAAGCCAATGCACAAGCTCTTAACATATCCTCCAGAATCTGGTTGACTCTTTCTGGTCTGTCCATCCGTCTGTGGATGATAAGTCAGATCTTGAAGTTTAAACGGGTTCCCATGGCTTCATGCAACTTATTCCAGAACCTTGAGGTAAATTGGGTACCTCTGTCCGATACAATCCTCTTTGGCACTCCGTGCAAACAAACAATCCTGATCATGTATAATTCTGCTAATTTATCTCCCGAGTAAGTGGTCTTCACGGGGATAAAATGGGCTACTTTAGTCAAGCGATCCACTATAACCCATATGGAGTCATAACCTCCTTGAGTCTTCGGCAAACCGTGGGAACCCGTCAGGGTGGAACATTTGACACCGATTCGGACATATTCAAAATGCATGCTGAAATGAGTGTATGAATCCCACTCGATGTGTTTGGCACTCAGTTTCATCTCGTGCAACGTTTTCGAACGGGCGCCGCTTGTTGTATTCGTTCGTGCTCATCGCGCAGAAATGTTTCACAACAACTCGGGCGGACTCGAAATGCATGCCGGAATGTGCTTGGGCAAATATGAAGTTCATTCGGCATGATTGGAACGAAGTTTCGTTTCGTGCACCGTTTTGGTACGCGTGTAGTTTACAGTACCATTAGGGACCCATTGTGCATGAATATTTCGCATCGACTCGGACGTACTCGAAATGCTTGTCGAAATGGGATAGGGCATATATGAAGTCCATTCGGGGAGTTTGACACCAATTTTCCTTTCGTGCATCGTTTCCGTCCGGACGCAGCTTGCAGAACACCTTGCGACCCGTTGCGGAGGGATGTTTCCACACTCACTTTCGGACGTATTCGAAATGAATGCGTAATCAGAGCGACAATGCATGGAAAGTCCACTCGCCTTGATTTGGCCTACATTTTCCTTTCGTGCTTCGTTTTGATACGCGACGCAGCTGAAGTGCCCGTTGGCTCCTATCGCTGGGAAATGTTTTGCACCGACCGGATGCAAAAGAAATGCATGTCGAAATGAGCTTGGGCACACATGAACTCTATTCAGGGTGTCTGGCCGCAGCTTTCTTTTACTGGATTACAGTTCGAGCGTGACATGTAGTACCATTTGTCGTGTAGGTTTCGCATGACCGACACGGATGAGCCAAAATTGCCTCGCTAAAATGAGCTACGGCGGACATGAAGTCCATTCTGGTTGATTGACACTCGGCTTCATCTTATCGTCGTTTTCTTGTGAAAATCCTTGCACAGCGAAAACAGTACTTTCGCGGAGGAATGTTTCACCACGACTCGGAAAGATTCAAACGCATGCCGAAATGTGCTTGGGCATTTATGAAGTTCATTCGGCATGTTTGGAACAATGTTTTGTTTTTTTGCACCATTCTTGTACGCGTGTAGTTTACATTACCATTAGGGACCCATTGTGCATGAATGTTTCGCTTCGAGCCGGACGTACTCGAAACGCTTGCTGAAACGGGCTAGGGCGCATATGAAGCCCATTCGGGGAGTTTGACACCGAGTTTCGTTTCGTGCATCGTTTTCATTCGGACGCAGCTTGCAGTACCCCTTGTGACCGTCAGCGGGCGATGTTTCACACTCACTCAGACGTATTCAAAATGAATGCAGAATTGTGCCGAAAGCGCATGGCGAACATCGTAAGTTAGTTCTGGGCGTTTGGCACTCAGTTTCGTTTCGTGCATCGCTTTCGATTTTTTCAGCTTAGGAACTCGTCGTTGTGGAATATTTCACGGCGACTCGGACGGATTCGAAACGCATGCCTAAATGAGTTACAACACATGTGAATTGCATTCGGTGTGTTTGGCACCCGGCTTCATTCCGTTCACCGTTTTCGCTTCAGTGCCGCAATGTTTCATTTTGGCGTGCATAGGTTGCGGCGTGTAAGGTTCTTGCCATAACGTTCCATTTCGTGCATCATTTTCTGCTGGCCTGGTGGTGTCTCGCCACAATGTGTCATTTCGTGCATCATTTTCATTTTAGAATGTATTCAGCTTCAGTTCCCGTTGGGACGCGTCGTGCAGGAATGTTTCAGACCTACTCGAATGGATTCCATACAAATGATGAAAAGCACTAGCAAACATCATAAGTTCTTTCGGGGCGTTTGGCACTCGGTTCTGTTTCGTGCATCGGTTTCGTTTGTACTCAGCTTTTATTACCCGTGGGAACCCGTTAGGGTGGAACATTTGACACCGATTTGGACATATTCAAAATGCATGCTGAAATGAGTGTATGAATCCCACTCGATGTGTTTGGCACTCAGTTTCATCTCGTGCAACGTTTTGAGCAAGCGCTGCTTGTTGTATTCGTTCGTGCTCATCGCGCAGAAATGTTTCACAACAACTCGGGCGGACTCGAAATGCATGCCGGAATGTGCTTGGGCAAATATGAAGTTCATTCGGCATGATTGGAACGAAGTTTCGTTTCGTGCACCGTTTTGGTACACGTGTAGTTTACAGTACCATTAGGGACCCATTGTGCATGAATATTTCGCATCGACTCGGACGTACTCGAAATGCTTGTCGAAATGGGATAGGGCATATATGAAGTCCATTCGGGGAGTTTGACACCAATTTTCCTTTCGTGCATCGTTTCCGTCCGGACGCAGCTTGCAGAACACCTTGCGACCCGTTGCGGAGGGATGTTTCCACACTCACTCGGACGTATTCGAAATGAATGCAGAACTGTAGCAGCAATGCATGGAAAGTCCACTCGCGCAGTTTGGCCTACATTTTCCTTTCGTGTTTGCCGTTTTGATACGCGACGCAGCCTTGAAGTGCCCGTTGGCTCCTATCGCTGGGAAATGTTTTGCACCGACCGGATGCAAAAGAAATGCATGCGAAATGAGCTTGGGCATACATGAACTCTATTCAGTGGTGTCTCGCGAAGCTTTCTTTTCATACTCGTTCGTTCGAGCGTGACATGTAGTACCATTTGTCGTGTAGGTTTCGTGACCACACGGATGAGCCAAAATTGCCTGCTAAAATGAGCTACAGCAGACATGAAGTCCATTCTGGTTGATTGACACTCAGCTTCATCTTATGCGTCGTTTTCTTGTGAAAATCCTTGCACGAAAACAGTACTCGTCGCGGAGGAATGTTTCACACGACTCGGAAAGATTCAAAACGCATGCCGAAATGTGCTTGGGCATATATGAAGTTCATTCGGCATGTTTGGAACAATGTTTTGTTTTTTGCACCATTCTAGTATGCGTGTAGTTTACATTACCATTAGGGACCCATTGTGCATGAATGTTTCGCCGAGCGGACGTACTCGGCGCTTGCTGAAACGGGCTAGGGCGCATATGAAGCCCATTCGGGGAGTTTGACACCGAGTTTCGTTTCGTGCATCGTTTTCATTCGGACGCAGCTTGCAGTACCCCTTGTGACCCGTCGCGGAGCGATGTTTCACACTCACTCGGACGTATTCAAAATGAATGCAGAATTGTGCTGAAACGCACAAGCGAACATCGTAAGTTAGTTCTGGGCGTTTGGCACTCAGTTTCGTTTCGTGCATCGCTTTCGATTTTTTCAGCTTAGGAACTCGTCGTCGTTGTGGAATATTTCACGCGACTGGACGGATTCGAACGCATGCCTAAATGAGTTACAACACATGTGAATTGCATTCGGTGTGTTTGGCACCCGGCTTCATTCCGTTCACCGCTTTTAAGCCGTGCGCAATGTTTCATTTTGGCGTGCTAGGTTGCAAAGCGTGTAAGGTTCTTGCCATAACGTTCCATTTCGTGCATCATTTTCGCGTCTGTGGTGTCTGCCACAATGTGTCATTTAGTGCATCATTTTCATTTTCGAATGGCTTCCGACTGCGAGTGCCCGTTGGGGCCGCGTCGTGCGAGAATATTTCAGACCTACTCGAATGGATTCGATACAAATGATGAAAAGCACTAGCAAACATCATAAGTTCTTTCGGGCGCTTGCTTTCGGTTCTGTTTCGTGCATCGGTTTCGTTTGTACTCAGCTTTTATTACCCGTGGGAACCCGTCGTGGTGGAACATTTGACACCGATTCGGACATATTCAAAATGCATGCTGAAATGAGTGTATGAATTCCACTCGATGTGTTTGGCACTCAGTTTCATCTCGTGCAACGTTTTCGAACGGGCGCCGCTTGTTGTATTCGTTCGTGCTCATCGCGCAGAAATGTTTCACATCAACTCGGGCGGACTCGAAATGCATGCCGGAATGTGCTTGGGCAAATATGAAGTTCATTCGGCATGATTGGAACGAAGTTTCGTTTCGTGCACCGTTTTGATGCACGCGTGTAGTTCTACGATGCCATTAGGGACCCATCGTGCATGAATATTTCGCATCGACTCGGACGTACTCGAAATGCTTGTCGAAATGGGATAGGGCATATATGAAGTCCATTCGGGGAGTTTGACACCAATTTTCCTTTCGTGCATCGTTTCCGTCCGGACGCAGCTTGCAGAACACCTTGCGACCCATCGCGGAGGGATGTTTCCACACTCACTCGGACGTATTCGAAATGAATGCAGAACTGTAGCAGCAATGCATGGAAAGTCCACTCGCGCAGTTGGCCAACATTTTCCTTTCGTGCCGTTTGATACGCACGCGGCTTGAAGTGCCCGTTGGCTCCTATCGCTGGGAAATGTTTTGCACCGACCGAATGCAATGGAATGCATGCGAAATGAGCTTGGGCACACATGAACTCTATTCAGGTGTCCGGCCGCAAGCTTTCTTTTCGTACTCGTTAGTGCGAGCGTGACATGTAGTACCATTTGTCGTGTAGGTTTCGCAGACCCATCGGGATGAGCCCAAATTGCTGCTAAAATGAGCTACGGCCGGACATGAAGTCCATTACGGTTGATTGTCACTCGGCTACATCTTATCGTCGTTTTCTTGTGAAAATCCTTGGGCGAAAACAGTACTAAATCGCGGAGGAATGTTTCACCACGACTCGGAAAGATTCAAAAGCATGCGAAATGTGCTTGGGCATATATGAAGTTCATTCGGCATGTTTGGAACAATGTTTTGTTTTTGCACCATTCTGAATGCAGCGTGTAGTTTACATTACCATTAGGGACCCATTGTGCATGAATGTTTCGCCGAGCCGGACGTACTCAAACGCTTGCTGAAAGCGGGCTAGGCGCATATTAAGCCCATTCGGGAGTTTGACACCGAGTTTCGTTTAGTGCATCGTTTTCATTCGGACGCGGCTTGCAGTACCCCTTGTGACCCGTCAGCGGAGGGATGTTTCACACTCACTCGGACGTATTCAAAATGAATGCAGAATTGTGCTGAAACGCACAGCGAACATCGTGAAGTTAGTTCTGGGCGTTTGGCACTCGGTTCGTTCGTGCATCGCTTTCGATTTTTTCAGCTTAGGAACTCGCCGTTGTGGAATATTTCACGGCGACTCGAATGGACGGATTCAAACGCATGCCTAAATGAGTTACAACACATGTGAATTGCATTCGGTGTGTTTGGCAACGGCTTCATTCCGTTCACCGTTTTAACCTCGTGCGCAATGTTTCATTTTGGCGTGCAAGGTTGCAGCGTGTAAGGTTCTTGCCATAACGTTCCATTTCGTGCATCATTTTCGGCGTCCGTGGTGTCTGCCACAATGTGTCATTTCGTGCATCATTTTCATTTTCGAATGGCTTCATTTGCGATTGCCCGTTGGGACGCGTCGTGCAGGAATGTTTCAGACCTACTCGAATGGATTCCATACAAATGATGAAAAGCACTAGCAACATCATAAGTTCTTTCGGGGCGTTTGGCACTCGGTTCTGTTTCGTGCATCGGTTTCGTTTGTACTCAGCTTTTATTACCCGTGGGAACCCATCAGGGTGGAACATTTGACACCGATTTGGACATATTCAAAATGCATGCTGAAATGAGTGTATGAATCCCACTCGATGTGTTTGGCACTCAGTTTCATCTCGTGCAACGTTTTCGAACGGGCGCCGCTTGTTGTATTCGTTCGTGCTCATCGCGCAGAAATGTTTCACAACAACTCGGGCGGACTCGAAATGCATGCCGGAATGTGCTTGGGCAAATATGAAGTTCATTCGGCATGATTGGAACGAAGTTTCGTTTCGGGCACCGTTTTGGTACGCGTGTAGTTTCTGATACCATTAGGGACCCATCGTGCATGAATATTTAGCATCGACTCGGACGTGCTCGAAATGCTTGTCGAAATGGGATAGGGCATATATGAAGTCCATTCGGGAGTTTGACACCAATTTTCCTTTTCGTGCATCAAGTTTCCGTCCGGACGCAGGCTTGCGAGAACACCTTGCGACCGTCGCGGAGGATGTTTCCACACTCACTGGACGTATTCAAATGAATGCAGAATCAGAAAGCGACAATGCATGGAAAGTCCACTCGCTTGATTTGGCCTACATTTTCCTTTTCGTGCTTCGTTTTGATACGCGACGCAGCTTGAAGTGCCCGTTGGCTCCTATCACGGGAAATGTTTTACACCAACCCGGATACAGCAGAAATGCATGCTTGAAATGAGCTTGGGCACACACATGAACTCTATTCAGGGTGTCTGCCGCAAGCTTTCTTTTAAATACTCGTTACGAATGCGAGCGTGACATGTAGTACCATTTGTCGTGTAGGTTTCGCGACCGACACGGATGAGCCCAAATTGCTGCTAAAATGAGCTACGGCAGACATGAAGTCCATTCGGTTGATTGACACTCGCCTTCATCTTATGCGTCGCTTTTCTTGTGAAAATCTTTGCACGAAAACAGTACTCGTCGCGGAGGAATGTTTCACACGACTCGAAAAGATTTAAAACGCATGCTGAAATGTGCTTGGGCATATATGAAGTTCATTCGACATGTTTGGAACAATGTTTTGTTTTTGTCACCATTCTAGCACGCGTGTAGTTTACATTACCATTAGGGACCCATTGTGCATGAATGTTTCGCTTCGAGCCGGACGTACTCGAAACGCTTGCTGAAACGGGCTAGGGCGCATATGAAGCCCATTCGGGGAGTTTGGCACCGAGTTTCGCTTTTGTGCATCGTTTTCATTCTGTGACGCAGCCTTACGAAGACCCCTTGTGACCGTCAGCGAGCGATGTTTCACACTCACTCGGACGTATTCAAAATGAATGCAGAATTGTGCTGAAACGCATGCTTTAACATCAGAAGTTAGTTCTTCGGGCGCTTGGCACTCAGTTTCGCTTAGGTGCATCGCTTTGATTTTTCAGCTTAGAACTCGCCGTTGTGGAATATTTCACGGCGACTTTCGGACGGATTCAAAACGCATGCCTAAATGAGTTACAACACATGTGAATTGCATTCGGTGTGTTTGGCACCGGGCTTCATTCCGTTCACCGCTTTTGCTTCGTGTCGCAATGTTTCATTTTGGCGTGTTAGGTTGCGTGTGTAAGGTTCTTGCCATAACGTTCCATTTCGTGCATCATTTTTGGCGTCCGTGGTGTCTGCCACAATGTGTCATTTCGTGCATCATTTTCATTTCGAATGGCTTCCGCTGCGCGTTCGTTGGGGACGCGTCGTGCAGGAATGTTTCAGACCTGCTCGAATGGATTCCATACAAATGATGAAAAGCACTAGCAAACATCATAAGTTCTTTCGGGCGTTTGGCTTTTCGGTTCTGTTTCGTGCATCGGTTTCGTTTGTACTCAGCTTTTATTACCCGTGGGAACCCGTCAGGGTGGAACATTTGACACCGATTCGGACATATTCAAAATGCATGCTGAAATGAGTGTATGAATCCCACTCGATGTGTTTGGCACTCAGTTTCATCTCGTGCAACGTTTTCGAACGGGCGCCGCTTGTTGTATTCGTTCGTGCTCATCGCGCAGAAATGTTTCACAACAACTCGGTCGGACTCGAAATGCATGCCGGAATGTGCTTGGGCAAATATGAAGTTCATTCGGCATGATTGGAACGAAGTTTCGTTTCGTGCACCGTTTTGGTACGTGTAGTTTACCATTAGGGACCCATCGTGCATGAATATTTCGCATCGACTTCGGACGTGCTCGAAATGCTTGTCGAAATGGGATAGGGCATATATGAAGCCCATTCGGGAGTTTGACACCAATTTTCCTTTCGTGCATCGTTTCGTCCGGACGCAGCTTGCGAGAACACCTTGCGACTCCGTCGCGGAGGGATGTTTCCACACTCACTCGGACGTATTCGAAATGAATGCAGAATCAGAGCAGCAATGCATGGAAAGTCCACTCGCCAAGTAGCTTTGGCCTACATTTTCCTTTCGCGTTTCGCTTTGATACGCCGCACTTGAAGTGCCCGTTGGCTCCTATCGCGGAAATGTTTTGCACCAACCGGATGCAATGTAAATGCATGCTGAAATGAGCTTGGGCACACATGAACTCTATTCAGTGGTGTCTGCGCAGCTTTCTTTTCAGACTCGCTCGTAACGAGCGTGACATGTAGTACCATTTGTCGTGTAGGTTTCGCACCGACACGGATGAGCCCAAATTGCCTGCTAAAATGAGCTACGGCGGACATGAAGTCCATTCCGGTTGATTGACACTCACTTCATCTTATGCGTCGTTTTCTTGTGAAAATCCTTGCACGAAACAGTATGCTCGTCAGCGGAGGAATGTTTCACACGACTCGGAAAGATTCAAACGCATGCCGAAATGTGCTTGGGCATATATGAAGTTCATTCGCATGTTTGGAACAATGTTTTATTTTTGCACCATTCTGAAATGCAGCGTGTAGTTTACATTACCATTAGGGACCCATTGTGCATGAATGTTTCGGCCGAGCCGACGTGCTAAACGCTTGCTGAAATGGGCTAGGGCACATATGAAGCCCATTCGGGAGTTTGACACCGAAGTTTCGTTTAGTGCATCAAGTTTTCATTCGAATTTGCAGCGGCTTACGTACCCCTTGTGACCCGGTCGCGGAGGATGTTTCACACTCACTTTCGGGCGTATTCAAAATGAATGCGGTGTCTTTGGCGCACAAGCGTTTAACATCGTAAGTTAGTTAGGCGTTTGGCACTCGATTCGTTTAGTGCATCGCTTTCGATTTTTTCAGCTTAGGAACTCGTCGTTGTGGAATATTTCCACTGACGGATTCAAATGGTCGAAAGCATGCCTAAATGAGTTACAACACATGTGAATTGCATTCGGTGTGTTTCGCACCCGGCTTCATTCCGCTTCACCGCTTTTAAACCGTGCCGCAATGTTTCATTTTGGCGTGCTAGGTTGCAGCGGCGTGTAAGGTTCTTGCCATAACGTTCCATTTTCGCGGCATCATTTTAGGCGTCCGTGGTGTCTCGCCACAATGTGTCATTTCGTGCATCATTTTTATTTTCGAATGGCTTCCGCTGCAGTGCCGTTGGAATGGCGTCGTGCTGCGCGAGAATGTTTCAGACCTACTCGAATGGATTCCATACAAATGATGAAAAGCACTAGCAAACATCATAAGTTCTTTGGAGCGTTTGCTTCTCGGTTACATTTCGTGCATCGGTTTCGTTTGTACTCAGCTTTTATTACCCGTGGGAACCCGTCAGGGTGGAACATTTGACACCGATTTGGACATATTCAAAATGCATGCTGAAATGAGTGTATGAATCCCACTCGATGTGTTTGGCACTCAGTTTCATCTCGTGCAACGTTTTCGAACGGGCGCCGCTTGTTGTATTCGTTCGTGCTCATCGCGCAGAAATGTTTCACAGCAACTCGGGCGGACTCGAAATGCATGCCGGAATGTGCTTGGTCAAATATGAAGTTCATTCGGCATGATTGGAAAGAAGTTTCGTTTCTTGCACCGTTTTGGTACGCGTGTAGTTTACAGTACCATTAGGGACCCATTGTGCATGAATATTTCTCGATCGACTCGGACGCATCAAATGCTTGTCGAAATGGGATAGGGCATATATGAAGTCCATTCGGGGAGTTTGACACCAATTTTCCTTTCGTGCATCGTTTCCGTCCGGACGCAGCTTGCAGAACACCTTGCGACCCGTTGCGGAGGGATGTTTCCACACTCACTCGGACGTATTCGAAATGAATGCAGAACTGTAGCAGCAATGCATGGAAAGTCCACTCGCGCAGTTTGGCCTACATTTTCCTTTCGTGCTTCGTTTTGATACGCACGCAGCTTGCAGTGCCCGTTGGCTCCTATCGCGGGGAAATGTTTTGCACCGACCCGGATGCAAAAGAAATGCATGCCGAAATGAGCTTGGGCACACATGAACTCTATTCAGGGTGTCTGCCGCAAGCTTTCTTTTCGTACTCGTTCTGGTTCGAACGTGACATGTAGTACCATTTGTCGTGTAGGTTTCGCACCGACACGGATGAGCCAAAATTGCCTGCTAAAATGAGCTACGGCAGACATGAAGTCCATTCTGGTTGATTGACACTCAGCTTCATCTTATGCGTCGTTTTCTTGTGAAAATCCTTGCACGAAAACAGATTTCGTCATGAGGAATGTTTCACACGACTCGGAAAGATTCAAAACGCATGCCGAAATGTGCTTGGGCATATATGAAGTTCATTCGGCATGTTTGGAACAATGTTTTGTTTTTTGCACCATTCTAGTATGCGTGTAGTTTACATTACCATTAGGGACCCATTGTGCATGAATGTTTCGCTTCGAGCCGGACGTACTCGAAACGCTTCTTTGAAACGGGCTAGGCGCATATGAAGCCCATTCGGGAGTTTGACACCGAGTTTCGTTTCGTGCATCGCTTTCATTCGACGCAGGCCTTGGCTGCATTACCCTTGTGACTCGTCATGCGGGCGATGTTTCACACTCACTCTGACGTATTCAAATGAATGCGAATTGTCTTTGAAACGCCACGTTTAACATCGTAAGTTAGTTAGGCGTTTGGCACTCGATTTCGTTTATTGCATCGCTTTCGATTTTTTTCAGCTTAGGAACTCGTCGTTGTGGAATATTTCACGGCGACTGACGGATTCGAAACGCATGCCTAAATGAGTTACAACACATGTGAATTGCATTCGGTGTGTTTGGCACCCCGGCTTCATTCCGTTCACCGCTTTAAGCCGTGCGCAATGTTTCATTTTGGCGTGCTAGGTTGCAGCGTGTAAGGTTCTTGCCATAACGTTCCATTTCGTGCATCATTTTCGGCGTCAGTGGTATGCGCCACAATGTGTCATTTCGTGCATCATTTTCATTTTGAATGGCTTCCGGCCGCATATTGCCGCTGGGACGCTGGCCGCGCAGAATATTTCAGACCTACTCGAATGGATTCGATACAAATGATGAAAAGCACTAGCAAACATCATAAGTTCTTTGGGCGTTTGGCACTCGGTTACATTTAGTGCATCGGTTTCGTTTGTACTCAGCTTTTATTACCCGTGGGAACCCGTCGTGGTGGAACATTTGACACCGATTCGGACATATTCAAAATGCATGCTGAAATGAGTGTATGAATTCCACTCGATGTGTTTGGCACTCAGTTTCATCTCGTGCAACATTTTCGAACGGGCGCTTGTTGTATTCGTCGTGCTCATCGCGCAGGAAATGTTTCACATCAACTCGGACTCGAAATGCATGCCGGAATGTGCTTGGGCAAATATGAAGTTCATTCGGCATGATTGGAACGAAGTTTCGCTTTCGTGCACCGTTTTGGTGCAGCGTGTAGTTTGAGCATCATTAGGGACCCATCGTGCATGAATATTTCGCATCGACTCGGACGATACTCGAAATGCTTGTCCGAAATGGGATAGGGCATATATGAAGTCCATTCGGGAGTTTGACACCAATTTTCCTTTCGTGCATCGCTCGTCCGGACGCGAATTTCTTGCAGTAACACCTTGCGACTCCGTCGCGGAGGGATGTTTCCACACTCACTCGGACGTATTCGGAAATGAATGCGGAATCAGAGCAGCAATGCATGGAAAGTCCACTCGCCTTGAGTTTGGCCAACATTTTCCTTTCGTGCTTCGCTTTGATACGCACGCAGCTTGCGATGCCCGTTGGCTCCTATCGCGGGAAATGTTTTGCACCGACCGAATGCAACAGAAATGCATGTCGAAATGAGCTTAG